>KZ652773.1:115549-149994 GCA_001010745.2 Gerris buenoi | reverse complement strand
CTCCTCCAGGCCTAGTGGCATTATTTTTTTCATCATTTAGGTTGGCCAATCTGAGTGTCAAAAGTCAAAACTTTAGTAAATCTTACTTTAAAATGCCGAGATGTACCTGAGTGCCCAATTTCATGTTTCTAGCTATAGTAGTTTATGAATTGAAACAAGCCAACGGACAGACAGACAGACAGAGCCGTTATATTAGGTTTCTTTTTTACTTTGTACAGAAACCTAAAATGAAAATGTATTAGTAATGTCAATGTACAAAACTACAATTACTTACCAACACGCTACTAGTATTTTTAGATGTAAAGTCAAGTTTTTTCTCTTTCTTCTTTTTAAAAGGAGACATTATTTTAACTCCCACTGAAAAACAAAAAAAAAAAAATAATTTAAACATTTATAAGCTTAGAAATGTAAAAAAGCATATTATTATCTTTAATCACACAGTATACAGTACAGTAGAAATCTCCATTTAAAAATAATTAGCTATTTTGAGCGTAATTTATCTGGATTATTTAGCTGAAGAATTCAATTAAAAATGTAAGTGAAACTTTGTCTATTGTTTATGAGGGGCAATTAAAACTCGATAACACCCCTTTTCGTTACGGCTATATAAATTGGAATAATTGGGTCAATAATTCAAATAACTCGTCGACAGCTTTTTCCCCCTCCAGTAGCAAAAAAGTAATAACCAAATCCATACCGAAACTGAATTAGAATTGAAGGTGGTGGCTGGAACCTCACCCACAGCAAAAGTGACACCACATTAGTCAAACTAAAAGTTCTATATCTTGGCTCATCAGCAGGCAATTTTTTGAGAGTAATAATTTGACAGGTAGTTCCTTCATATTCATATGCCAAGTGGGTTTGGTCTATGAGTTTAAGAATGTTTAGCACGCTCGGCAGGTGTCACCCAATAGAAAAGCGAGAAAGAAAAGGAATATGGTGACGGAAAATCGAGGCTTTACTTCATTTGTAATTATTATTTTATCGTGACATCAATAACGTAAGCTTGTGCTTCTTATGATGAAGTATTTTGTGAACTCGCAACTCTCTTGAGACCAAATCCAAACACCGACAAGTAAAGTTTGGAGTCTAAGATAGGGAAGACATGTTTCACACTAATCATCAAATAGATGTGCAAAGTGGACAATCTCTGCCCTGTACAAACCATATGTTGTATTGAATAGGACATAAGAGACACGACAAAAAACAGAATATTATCAGTATTATATCGTATTAATACAATTTTTTAAGGGATTGCTCCAGCTTCACAAATAAAATGCACAACACATAGTTATAACCTACTGAAATATAATGTTATTAAAAATATTAGTTGACAATGATGAAACATTTCGTACGATCTCAAAAACAGATAGACTCTACATTCAAAACTCTATAATGGAGGAGGGAAAAATATACGGCCCTTCAGGCAAGGTTGCCCATAGAAATACAAACTTAAAATACATGTAAATTGCTTATCATAAAATGCACCGGTTCTACAAAACTTACTCTGTTTAGTCATATTTTGAAGAGGCATAAGGGCTTTCAAAGGACCCTTAGAGGTTGTTGCTTGGCTCTTTTTTAAGTGGGTATCTGCAAAAATAGATAATAAAAAAATCAAAAAGAAAAAAATCTGCTACTATAAATACAAAACACAAGACAATTAATAGTTGTAATGGTGCTACAAGCCAGAGACACAAAAAAAATTGTTAAGTTCGTAAATGAGGTTGTTTTGAATATGTATGGTGTATATGGTGAGAACCAATAATGCAAGTATAACAAAATTGAGATGTAGAAGATAAAAATTTAATATATTGTTGTTTTGCAGAAGAATCATTTTAGAATCAAGCATGCAAAATAAATTACCCTTAAAAGAAAAAAACATTACCACCAATTTCCGGGAGTAATGGAGGTTCTTTAACAGATGAAACTGGGTTTTTTGGCTCAACATCATCTTGAAGATTCTAAAAAAAAGAAAGCCAATGAATGAAATAGATAAATATAAACAACTGGCAAACAACATAGAAAAAAGAAAGATGTTCCTCCTAACACTTTAATAGGATAATATTTATATTGTATAATAGGATAGATGGATATATATTATATAATATTTAATAAGAAGATTATATAAAAAAACTATAATTTTATTTCATACTGTGGTACACATCTAAGTCAAGCCTNAATATCAACCTCACTCTGTCTACACAGTTAGTACTATGTCACTCTCTAGCTCCCTCTTTACCCCCCGGACTCAACTCTCTTCTATGGGGGTATCTCCTAACGCACTCTAATCTCAGTTAAGTATGTCACTCTCACTGGACTCGTTTATTTACAAAACTTTTTTAATAATATAGATAGAAATTAATGCTATATTGAGTTCGCTTACCGGTTCTCCAATAGATGCCCTAAAATTCCGATATTTGACGATAGTTTGTGAGAGGTCATCACTCTTTTTTACGGGGGTATTTGTGTAAATAAACCTTTTCACAGGAAGACCCATTTCATCAACTTCATCTTCACTTGGCACAGAATCCTCTAGCTTGATTTCAATGTCCATGATTGAATCATTTTTATCTAAAAAATAAATTTTTTTAAAGTGAAACTTCTTTAGCCGCGGTATAATAAATTTGCTTGTTTTAAATTCCGAGACAGAAAAGAATCCGAGATTGTTTTCTATCTTAATTTTATAATCTAAATGTAAATCTAATTTTTTGTATCCAAAAGTGTTTTTCTGTTGATATGTTTTAAGTAATAAATTTCCATTTGAAAAAATTATTGTGGATTTTTCTTGTTTTATCCAATCATTTTGGAAGGTACCGCAAACTTCAATTTATTCAAACTTGAATTTATCTATGATATTGATACGGAATCACAATGTTTATTATACTGTTCGAAAGATTATTGAATGAGGAAGTTTTTGTAAGAAAAATAGAGAACAACTCTAAAATAGAGAGCAGCTCTAGAAAAATAGAGAGCACTCTATGAATTTCAGAAATTTTAATTTTAAACTGTTTTTTCAGTATTTAGTTAAAGGTTATAAGAAATTTAACGCTGTTTTCGAAAATGTGATCAAAAGTAAAAAAAAATGAGTTGGAGTGTAGAAAATGCAGTTTTACTAGCAAAACACGTGTTTAAAAAAAAAAAAAAAATCATATCTCGGCAACAGATTGAGATATAAAAGCAAAGTATATTGGACTAAACATCCCTTAGCCTTAATAGTTTTTTAGACAAAGGGATGTTTAAATAATTATATCCATTTATATTGTAAGAAAAAGACAAAAAAAAAAAAAACATAAGGAAATATCAATCTAAAGATATAATAGTTAAGAACCGAACTACTAAAGTAAATTAACTTATCTAGTACTCAGTGTGAAAAATATCAATGGTGGTAACAGGCTTTTTACAGTCTGTTCCTCTAGAAAGTATGTATTGATTATAATTAGAAGTATTTTTAAGTTGATTGTTCTCTTAAAAGTAGATATACAGTAAAACTTTTTTTTCCAAAGTACTAGGGGGCTCTACCCCCCTACTCGCTTCGCTCGCCAACCCCCGAAAAGACGTGGTAGCGGCCGATGTGGTGTAAGAAGGGAAGTAGTATAGTTATAGTTTATGGAATATGTGAAGGGAAGTAGGATAGTGGCTGTGGTGTAGTGGGGGTAGACTCAACTACTATCTACTTTCCTTTTCTCGCTGACATTTTACCTACCTACTCTCTGTTCCGCCTTACAGGCTTTTCTCTTCTCGGATGAATATAATACTCACTCTGTCTACACAGTTAGTACTATGTCACTCTCTAGCTCCCTCTTTACCCCCCGGACTCAACTCTCTTCTAGGGGGGTATCTCCTAACGCACTCTAATCTCAGTTAAGTATGTCACTCTCACTGGACTCGTTTATTTACAAAACTTTTTTAATAATATAGATAGAAATTAATGCTATATTGAGTTCGCTTACCGGTTCTCCAATAGATGCCCTAAAATTCCGATATTTGACGATAGTTTGTGAGAGGTCATCACTCTTTTTTACGGGGGTATTTGTGTAAATAAACCTTTTCACAGGAAGACCCATTTCATCAACTTCATCTTCACTTGGCACAGAATCCTCTAGCTTGATTTCAATGTCCATGATTGAATCATTTTTATCTAAAAAATAAATTTTTTTAAAGTGAAACTTCTTTAGCCGCGGTATAATAAATTTGCTTGTTTTAAATTCCGAGACAGAAAAGAATCCGAGATTGTTTTCTATCTTAATTTTATAATCTAAATGTAAATCTAATTTTTTGTATCCAAAAGTGTTTTTCTGTTGATATGTTTTAAGTAATAAATTTCCATTTGAAAAAATTATTGTGGATTTTTCTTGTTTTATCCAATCATTTTGGAAGGTACCGCAAACTTCAATTTATTCAAACTTGAATTTATCTATGATATTGATACGGAATCACAATGTTTATTATACTGTTCGAAAGATTATTGAATGAGGAAGTTTTTGTAAGAAAAATAGAGAACAACTCTAAAATAGAGAGCAGCTCTAGAAAAATAGAGAGCACTCTATGAATTTCAGAAATTTTAATTTTAAACTGTTTTTTCAGTATTTAGTTAAAGGTTATAAGAAATTTAACGCTGTTTTCGAAAATGTGATCAAAAGTAAAAAAAAATGAGTTGGAGTGTAGAAAATGCAGTTTTACTAGCAAAACACGTGTTTAAAAAAAAAAAAAAATCATATCTCGGCAACAGATTGAGATATAAAAGTGCGCTTAAAAAAAAATTGGTTTAGGTTGGTAACACCCTGAAAATACTCTATATATATGAGAAAGTAAACAATAAATTTGTTTAAATTTTTGTACCTGTGCTTCAAAGTGAAAACTCAAAAAATATTTTTTTAAGAAAATATGCATACATAAAAAATTCTAAACAAGTTTATTAGGAATCCTTGGCATTATCTTAAAAATAACATTTCTGGAGTTTTACTTGTAAAATAAAAAATAATACATATTATATTTATTTAATTAAATTAAAATAATCAAACTGACTAGGTATGCAGCTAGAACTGTATGATTTCTGAAGTGTAAATGTATGATTAGCATATGGGTCCGTGTATGGCTCATAAAGGTTGTTGGAAGCAGTGAACTATAACAGTAAAACAGTAAATTAATAATTTAAACAAACAAAAATAATAAATAAAATTAGGGTATACATAAGAGACCTTATAAATCAAAATATAAAATTTGTGCAACACATATTTATATACAGGTTCACAGTTTTTGTATTAATTCAATCTATGCTCTAGGTAGAGTTGGAAATTCAATTGAATAAAATATTTCCAATCTAACCTCTGAAGTATTGTTCGATTAACATCTCTGAACACATTCGCTGTGAGTGGTTATACATTGTTGGCAATATATGTGTTCCAGATGGATGAAGGTATATAACATAAACTCTTACTGTGCTTCTTCATTTTTAACCAAGTCTGAGATTTCTAGCAACCCACTAGATTTATCAACCCACGCTTTTCAAACCAACAACATAAATATGTTATAAATACATACATTAATATAAAATATCCCTATATTTAGATTTTCAATAAAACCTTTTGCTCTTTTATTAAAACTTACAAATTGTAAAACATGGAACAAAATTATTATTAATTACCCACTCACTTTATAGACCTGAAAAAGAACTGCCAGGAGGATAATTTTAATTTGAGACAAAGCAGATAAATTTAATGGATGCGGAAGAAAGTTTTGTAGATACAAAGCTTTTGACTCAAGTTGATTAAAAATAGCAAAAGTGCAAAATACTTACTGAGTCGTTAAAGTGAGGATGGTTCAATACTTCAACGCTTCCTGAAGCTAAACGATTCATTGTTGTTCCTTTATTTGTAATTGGAAAATTTGATGACTGAAAGATAAAATGATAATTTTTTAAAAATATATTTACCTAAATATAATATTCATAAAACGCATTTTAACTATACAAATATATGGTGCACCAACATGACTTCACTAAATTTATTGAAGACTGAACAAATACTGACAAACCTATTTATGAACATTCTTGCAATTTATTAGTAAATCAGAATTATCCCCTCTTCCTATTTTCTATTTCCCAACTTATTGTAATTACAAAATATGAGTACATATGTAAATACAAACATTAATAAAAGGTAAATAAATTAATAATTGTAGTAAAAAATATATATATTTCGCAGTCCGAATTTCCGTAAGTCAATGTGTATTGTCAGTAGATTCTTTTTCAGATTCAGATCAGTATAAAACAATTAAAAAAAAAAAATGAATGAATGTATTCATTTAAAATAATTAAAAAAAAACACCACAGCTTTTTTACATTAGTGCAGTAAGTAAGTTAGCTCCAGCTTACTTTTCAGCACATGGGACAGTAGAGTAGATTAGTAAGCTGATTTTTGGTGCTGTCTCTAACGTTATCCACAAGAGAGTCATAACAGGGAGACTGTGCTTACCTAACTAGCCACAGAACACCCTAGTGAATTTGTAATGTGTTTTATTATTTATAGACAGGAAGAAGTCAAAAGTTAGAGGAAGCGAAGGAGAAATGGTGTGGGGCAGTGAGAGATCTACTCTGCTGCCTGGTGGCAAAATCACTTTACCACTGCATTATCCCTTATACTCTAACAACTTGTATCCACTATATTCTACCGCTTACAGTGCACAGATGTACATTAGGCAAATAGCTAGGTAGAGTACTACTCTGTTAATGTAAATAAGGCATAAACACAATACATATAGATTTATTATGAGATATACTAATATAAATAAAATACCTACATTAAAATTGTGCGTTTCAAAAGTTTCATTATTTAGAAAAGAATTCTTGGAATTCAGGAAGTTAAACTTTTGAGTGTTAGTTCTTGGGCTATCATCTTCCACTGTTTGATTAGTCGCTAATTTCTGAAGGTTAGGACATGAAACAGACTTGTTTAAAATATTCATTTTCACACTTTCTGCAATTTGTTGCACTCTAGAAGCAGCGAAAGCCCTCAACTCTTCTTCTCCTTTAGGTTGAAGATCGGCAAAAATTTCAGAATAACTGCACTCTAATTCCGGGCAAGTAGGCTTGATGTGCTCATAGTAATATTTCTTCGGGTCACTTTTAAACAAAGTCCTTTTTGACTCTTCAAATTGATTGCCCCACACAGATGTATCATTCAATAAGTTATCTCTAGACGTTCGTCGATTTGTAGGTTCTGGATCGGTTGTGATAGAAAATGAGGGCTGTTTTACTTCGTCTCTCAAGGGCTCAGATAATGAACAATTTAATTCAAAGTCTTCGAGGATAGACAAACTATCGAAATCAAGTAATTGTGAAAAGTTACAATCTTCATCCATGAGGTGCCCTGAAACCAAAATTGTAAAAAAGGAAATTAAATTTAATAATAGAAAAGCAAGGAATACAAGGATTATTAGTCACTTATTAAGAAAAAAATAATAACAGTAATTGATTTTGAATTAAATATCCTTAAAGCCAAGTCTTTAGCACAGCCAAGGGACTTCTCAAGGTGATAATACAATCTGCCTTTAGACAAAGTCTTTGGTTCTCTTAAAAAGGGACAATCAAAGAAGATAGTCATCAGCCCTAACTCAGTCCCTTCTCTTAACCCAAGTTTACTTAAGGCAAGAATTTAACTGTTATAAATAACATTTTGTCTCAGGCAGAAAAAACAATTGAAGAGAGTTACTACCAACTATGATCAACATCCTGATTTCACCCAGTTGTTATTACAACAAGAAAGAAAAACAATGCTCTTTAAACAAATATTTAAACAATATATATAAGAATATATTTAAACAAATATAAGAAAACGCCTTTGAAAGTAAACAAAATAATTAGGCAGCTAAGACTACACAAAGGTAGATAGTTTTGTCAATATTACAAATCCAGATGCAACACAGTCCTGAAGCAAGAATGTCCATGATCATTTGTTTTGAAGTAAATGATTCTTGTTAGGTCGAGGGGGTGGATTTGGTTATTTAAAGTGTCAGCAATACCTTTACCAAGAAGCAAAGGCTGGTGCAATAAGGTGTAAATAATAAGCACAAATATAAAATGATAAAGTGGACTGTAATGATTGAAAGATAATTAACATAAAACCCAAGTCACATTAAAAGAAAAAAGATATTTTAAGAAAAGAAATTCTAAGTTTTAAAATAATGGAAAAGAAATATTCAAGCTCTTCAATAATCATAAGTTTGTGTGCAAGTGAAAGGAAAACTAATGGTCACAGAATGCTGAAACTTATATGGGACTAAAAATTATGATTACCATCCAAATGTCATTTAAATCAGATGAGTAGTTAGCTAAACTGCAGTTATCCATACAGTCGAGAATCCCTTGACGGCACAATTTTGCAAGATTTATACACTTAAGAGATTATATCCCTTTGTCAAAATAGTTCATTTTTAAGATTTACACATTTGCAAGATTATATCTGTATAATTAATACATTTTAGGGATGATATCACTTTGTCCAAACAGCGTATTTGAGTGAATGTACCCCGAATTTTCTAACATCTTTTCCTAGGTGTCTGGTTAACTGTAGTTTTAGTTTAAGACATGGTGGTTGGAACAACAGACATGAGACACAAAAAAATGTCCTTATGTCTGGAAAGAATTCCTGTCTAGAATTTTTTTAAATTGGGTATAAAAAAGTCTTTGACTATGTATCGGAAGTCTTTTACCAAGAATTATCATTTTTAAAAGTTATTTAGGCTGATCTACAGAACATAGGGCCCCTTATGATAATCCTCATCTCACAAGAGATATTTTCTCCAGTTTAAAGAAGTGATACCATAGATGTAAAACATTTTTAAGTTTTAATAGCCTTAACGACACCTACCAGAACAGTAGATAAAATTTGGTAACCTGTACAAGACAAGAGAGAACGTTTAGCAAATATCTTTAAGATAAAGATTTTTACTATTATTAAGGGCCATCCTCTCGCCCATCTGATAAACCAAATATTTTCTAAACTGAACCAATTAAATTACTGGAAGTTACTGAAGATGGCAGGCCAGCTGACGAGCCAAGTAAACAAAGTATTCACAAATGAATGAATAGCTGACGAGCCAAGTGAACAAAGTATTCACAAATGAATGAATATCTGACGAGCCAAGTAAACAAAAAGTATTCACAAATGAATGTATAGCTGACGAGCCAAGTAAACAAAGTACTCACTAATGAATGAATAGCTGACGAGCCAAGTAAACAAAAAGTATTCACAAATGAATGAATAGCTGACGAGCCAAGTAAACAAAGTACTCACAAATGAATGAAAATAAAGTTATAATGTCAAATAACAAAATTAATTAATTAATTTGATCATAAATGTCACAGATATATGTTATCAAAGTCTTAGGAAAAATTGTTAATAGAAAACTTACCGGCCATGATTGATAAACGTTTACAGGGCCAATTGTTCAGGAAAAAGTTTCATCGGCTAACTCAGTAACCTAGGTCCACAGCACGTGAATCACCTAAATAATTAATATATATTCAAGTACAAAGATCAAGAAAGTGGTGATAATAAAACATGGGCATTTAAATTGAGAAGAATGTTTACATTTACATTTAAATTATCACTTTGTACAAGGTGAGATAAAGTGGAATATTTAACAACCAAATTTATACGTACCGAATAAAATATATTACACAACACAAGTAATTAAATGTTAAATCATAAAAAGATAACTGATGAGAAAAATTATTAAAGCTAAAAGCATAAAAGAAACGGAAATAAGGCCGTCACCGTTACAGAAGGAAATTTAAATGTTTGAATAAACAGAGATCTTTGGCTGAAAGTTCAGTTCTACAATTCCCCTATCTAATCTTAACTGATGGATATCTAGATTTTCATTGTGATGGATTAATTTAACAGATTGTCAGAACTTATCAAGAAATAAAAATATCTATGAGTATTTTTAATTTTATTTAAATGATTTAATACTGTAAATATAAATATTTTATGTATTTAAAAAACAGCATTAATTTAAAATATGTATATGTTAACAAATTAGGGATGTTTTGGGTGTTAAGTAACCGTTACTTCTCACTGAAATTAAACACATTTTTTTAAAATCATGTTGCTGGCAACACCGATAAATTATAAGGTAACACTGGGCGTCAAAAGGAAAAATAGGAAGATAAGAGAAGAAATATTGTTGATGTTTTTCGTCGATTTGTCTCTAGTAATCTCTTCTCTAAAAAATATTATTGTGTGGTCCGTGCACTGAGTTAATCCAAAAACTTTATGAAGTAATTACTTAGAACTATCAGATTTGTAAATTTTAATTTTGTTGCTGTAAGTGATATATTTTGTTGAAGTATGATGAAATCGCAAAAGGATCCTGATCAAGTGGAATTAGAAAGCCAATTTATCTTAAGATTGCCTGAGGTATATTTACATTTTACTAATTTCTATATAATATATATTTTACTATTAATGTATTAGGATCCGCTCATTTTAAGACTTTTGCTTGTTTACGCCAATTGACTGTTCAGGATAAATATTATTTTGTAAAGTTTTGTTTTCATTTAGATAAGGTCGATAGGGCACTGAGGTAGTGTGTTATCGGCCATCTCGTTTTCAGTTGGCTTCTGGACTTGGNCAGTAAATGCTTGTATAAAAAGCAATTATTTGGTTCAGAGAAACACACCCTCCATTTCCCACAAATCGAGCCACTCATAGCATTAGGTAGTGGAGTTGTTGGCACTGAAAATGTGAACTGTAATTACATGTCTGAGGAGATCGGAAGTGAAGTTATGCCAGGAATTATTGAAGTAAATTTTAGTGCCAAGATAAGCTGGTGAAACGTGTATGTGCAGTAAATTTTGTAACTATTAATGACAAAAAAGTAACTATCGACTCACTTACGCTGTTTCATAGAATGTGTTAGGTGCAACAGACTGATGATGATATCAAAGATTTTTTTGCGTTAAGGTACAGTCCTATCGTGATTTAATTTTTGATGAAGCATCCATAGCTCAAGTTTCCCTAGAAATATGTTTAGCAAATGAACGCATCAAGATCCGTATAATTAATATGATGAAGGATCATTTAGAAATTGAAAAACTGGAGTGGGGGAGGGAGGGGGTTTTCAAAATTGTTACGTAACGTAACCAAAATGTAGTTTTTTCCCCAAAAATTGGAATTTTATATCTTTTTTTCATCTGTTACTTGGATAGTAAAGAGACCTGTCACTCGCGGGTGATTTATGTGCGAACGGTTTTCCGAAACTCGTAATTGTTTAAAGAAAGAAAAATTCTTTTTGGCTCGTCCGAACCATTTTCCATGATACCGATGTGATAACGGAGATCGTAGGAGTTATTAAATCTTCAGATTCCACTGTTTCATCATCCAGGAAGAGGTCGAGTGATAAGGGGACGGACAGCTGTTTCGCGGCTTCAAATCAGCTGTTAAGACGTCTAAAAATCAATTGCCAATTGTCGTTACGTACAATATTACTGCTGTAGGAAGTGCGGACAAGAGGATAATTTCGAAACACCGAAATTACTGAGTGAACGAGTTCTCTGAAAGTAGAAAGTGCTGTCTAAAATCGTTTCGCAAAATGGAAAAGACGGGCCTTGAAAAGATGTCTATGGAAGAAAAAATCAATTTTATTTGTAACAAAATGAGTACGTTAGATCAAGTACAATCTGAATTAAAAGAAATAAAGATAGATATAAACTCAAATAAAACAGAAACAGAGAAAGCTATCAATGATCTGAGAGTTAAGGTGGGCGAATGTAGAGAATTTCTTACTGAAGCTGTGGAGAATAGAAAATTGAATCTGATTGTTTATGGTTTAACAAATTACAACAACAATGAATATGTGACCGAATTTATAGATCTTCTATGGGAAATAGGTGTAAAAATTAGAAGGTACGACATTGCAAAAGTTAGGTCGTTGAACAGGGAAAAGACTGGAGGATTTAGCAATGTAAATATTATAACACTTGTATCTCAATTTCTTAAATATGATATACTGAAAAATAAAGGAAGACTTGCGGGGTCGGAAGTGTATAGAAATGTGAGAATTAAAGAAGATTTTCCACCAGAAGTTAGAAAGAAACGTTTTGAACTTGGGGAATTTGGGGAGAAATTAAAAAAAGAAGGGTACCGAGTACTGTTAAAATATGATAAAATTCTTGTGAATGGGAACTTATATGGCTCGCAGAGGGAATTTAGGGAAGAAGAGTGCAGGAATATAGCGGGAGGATCAGAGATGAATTGAGAGAAAAGACAACGAAGTAATGAAACATCACCAATAGAAAACGACAAAAAGAAAAGGGAGGATGGGAGTACGCAACGACAGGGAAGAGGAGGCGGAAGAGGAAGAGGAGGTGGCAGAGGCAGAGGGATGTTTGGAAGAACTGGCGAAGGAAGAAATAGAACAGCAAGCTTAGACCGTTTTTTCAATCGGGCTTTACATACTAATGGACAGAATAAAAAGGATAATGATGCTGAGAACGGACCTACAAGATGTACGACTGGAAACGAACATATCGAGAAAGAACAAAAGGAATTCAAACTGAGTAGTATTGAACAAACAGAATGGAATAAGCCTGATCTGAACAGGAAGAAAATTGAAGATCGAACAGGGAACAAGGAAGATGTGAAGACAGGGAAAGGTAGTCAATAGCAATTAATAAAACGTAGGAGATGTAGAGATAGAAGAGTAAGCGAGGTGAAGGACAAGGTAGGTGCACAGAGACAGGATGATGGCGTTGGAGCTGGAGATGGCACTGAGAAAAGAGGGGAAGAAAGTGGGAATGAATTGCAAATAAAGGAAGACCGGGGAAGAAGGGACAGGAGGAGGAGAATGAATATTGCCACATTTANAGACACCGGGGGCCCCCCACCTGCATCCACCAACCTGCGTACCGGCGTGTTGGACTTTCCCGTCAATCGGGGTAAGCGTTGTATGATTTTTATTATTTGGTTTAATTATTTCATTTGTACGTAAGTGGCGCGTACAAAGGGGCTCTTTCTAATATCTGCTCTATTGTTTTTGCTTCCGAGCTTATCAAAGTTTACGAAACCTATGAAATTCTTCTGAAGAACGGAAATTATTTCTGTCTTAGATTTAAAAAAAATTGAAGACTGAAATCCGTTTCAGATGTCAGGGAACATTTTTGGTCCTGTGACTGTCTGACGTTCAATTTTTGTGAGGTAACATTCTTGAAAACCACTCATCTTATTTTAATGTAATTTGGGTGGTTGGTCATAATTAGCCCATTGTTGGCCCCACAGAAGTTTCCTCCTGTGCTCATTTGTTTCTCTTCCACATGCGCACAAACTTACATTTATTTAAACTTATATCTTCAAAAGAACTCGGTAAAACTGAAGAATATGATATGGTCTATAGAAAAAATGGCGGGGCCTCACTCAAACGTATTTTTTTGACAAAGGGATATCAACTCTCTTACGAACAAATCACACATATATAATTTCTCAAATGTTTATATCATACAAATGTACTGTTTGACAAAGGAATATTATCTCTCAAGTGTATAAATTAAGAAAAATTATGCTGTATCATCTCCTGCAGTTCAGCCAAGAACTTATCTGATTTTTAAGAAATTTGGGTGGTTTGTGAATGTAGCCCCTGATTAATTCCAACCGACTGTGGACATTAAATATTCAGGCCCGCGGTAAGTATGTGTTGCGCCCTGGGCCCGAGAGACACCCTTGCCCCGGGCCCGAGAGACACCAGCGCCCCAGGCCCCTCTAATTTTCAAGTATCATCGACCACTGGTGCATTAATTTAATTATCAGCATCTTCTCTCAGTATGATAGTTGGACCAGTGAATATTTAATAACTCTAGTTCTAGGACAAATTTATGAAATAATAAATACTCGATTTATAGAGTGTATTAGTGTGAGGTTTAAGCACCCCAATCAGAAATGAAATCTGTCACGGACGCCATAAGAGCCCAAAGTAAAAAAAAACAAAAAAAAAAAAAAAAAAAAAACATTCCTCTTTATTAAAGATAGAACCGATGGAGGTACGACAAAAAGTCATAGGGCTTAAGTTGTAGACCTTTTNTTTTTTTATTTTTATCTTTTTCATTTTTTCCTGTCGGTTTGGGCCCATTTCCGACAAACGCAAAAGACCCCGGGTCTCTAGGTGGTCTAGGAGCATAAGATGTGTAAAATATACACGTGTAGTATCTACTTATCTTGGTCTAGAAGTACCCAAAGATTTTGAGTCTGTGGGTTTAGGTGATGGTGGGTCAAGCTAATTTTTTTATACTTTTTACTTTCTCACATGAATAGAAAGTATTGTGATGGCGCAAAAATTTAATAATAAGATTTTGATGGATTTACACATGCTGAGGTCCCCTGAGTCCACAAAAGGGTTTTTAAAAAAGGTGTGTCTCGAGAAATGAAGTTTAGCTCTAAATTTGGGGGCTTTACCCTCCCAAAACTCTGAAAAAACGTGAAAAATATATTTCTTGAAAATGGTTCCGACGATTTTGATAAAAAAAATGCTAAAATGTAATCCATTTAAATATAAATCTAACGATATAAATCTTGTTGCTGAGAAAATGGCTTTAAACGCGACGGTGAGAGGCCGGGTTCGATTCCCGAGGAGAAGTTATTTTTATGATTTATTTTGATGAAATTTTCAAAAATAATTAAAAGTACCTACGAAACCTAATAAATGGAAAAAACTGGGCTAAGTAATTATGAACTGTATATCAGAATGTTTGTCTGAGTTGCCTCGGATCGATTTTTTATTTTTTTAAATTGTTAATAACTTTGGTTCTAATTGATATTTTTCAATGAAACCAAGTGTACATCATGCGCATCTATAGGCGCTCACCTATGAAGAAAATCAATCGATTTCATTTGCCCGCCGTTTTGAGCCTATAAAGTCGGACTGGTGGTGTAGACATTTAAGGCCGGATTCGGTTTTCGGAATGTATGAAATGAAAAAGTATCCAAAATATTTTCATACATATTTGTTTAGAATAAAAACGTTGCTCAAGCTCTTTATTAATATCAAGGTTGTGACAGCCTATAAAGTTATAGATAGCCAACCACCTATACTCTATCTAACATTGTTGTCGCGCCTAAACATTTTGTTGGGCCTAACCTCGTGCGGCTTAAAACCTCTGCGCCCCTGGGCCGGGGCCCACCAGGCCCATTTACTAAATAGACCCTGTAAATATTGCTAAATTGATACTTTGTGTAAAAGATTAGCAAAAGAAAAATGTTGACATTTAAAATTAAAGGGAGAACCTATGAAATAAATTGTGCAAAAATGGGTTATAAGACCATAACATAAATAAAGTACTGGATGGGATGGCTGAAAGCTATGTGCCCTCTAATTGGCTGACTATTTATTACACATTTCATATTGGGGGCCCTATTTTTTTTCCAAATATGTTTGATTTAATTTTAATTTATTTACTCTTGGTATAATAAAAATATAATTGTTTATTTATTTATTTAGGAACCTGCCAAGACACTAAGAGAAATCATACAGAGTGGGTCAAGCGCTTTGAAAGACAGACTCTCAATAAAGCTAGAGAATGATGTTCGCTACGGTGAAGTCACATTGGATAACTGGTACATGCCTGCCAAAGTAAGAAAATCAAGCGCTATTACTATATTTCCTCTGTTCATATTTATTTAAAATGAAAGCTATATCCTTATTTGACTAAAATAAATTTATGTTTTATGAAAGTGACGTAGTGACTTCAATGAACCAATTAGGTAATTCATTTTAATCAGGTAATGGAGAATGGGGAAGTATGATGCAATGAAACTAGTATCTATTATTTTTTGTATACTAAGCATTTTTATTAATGCAATTGGACAACCCAAGTGGCTAAGCTTATGTTGAGAACTTATGTGACACCATTATCGGTTTGATTTAGATTCAAGTTTCTAATCAGGTGTTGCAACCTGGTTTAAAATTCTTATATGAACTTTCAACCTGGTTTGATGTACTGCTTGATTTGATGGCAATGTGTAATCTCTTAAGGTGGATTATTGACAAGTGACAGTAATGATAATCGTTACTTACTTTACTTTACTTTAAAATCTATCTTGGTTGTTGCAATTTAGGAGCACATAAAAGGACTAGTAGCTAATACAAGAGTTATGCTAGCTATATTTACTCAGAACTTTCATTGAGTTAATTTGTGTAATAGATTAAATAATAAATATTTTATTAATTAATGTGCAAACACTTCCTAAGAGTAATTTTGTACTTAAATACTTTACCTTTTTCAGGTTGTTGACTTGCCGACTATTATCGAATCGTTAAAAACCATAGATTGCAAAGCATTTTATAAAACTGCAGATATTTGCCAGGTATTTTCATATATTATAGGTTTGTTCCAACTACACTTCAAACTAGTTTGAAACTGTCTGACGCATGCGCATCAGACCAAAATTGAACTCCTGTTGCTAATGCGCATGTGTCGGAGAGTTTCAAACTAGTTTGAAGTGTGGTTGGAACAAACCTTTATATTGTTTGTTTTTTATCTATTTTGAAATATGTAAATTTTCTTTTAAATTTCAAATTTATCTTGTTTTCTCTTCCATATTTTGATTATAATTTATCTTCTTTTTATTAAAATATTTTTTAAAGATGATGATATGCAAAGAAGAAAATGATGAGCCAACCACTGATGAAGAAAGCCCTACCAAACATAAGAAAAAAGACCCTAATAAGGTGGACAAGAAATTTCTATTCCCACATGGTGTTACTCCTCCTTTGAAAAACGTTAGGAAAAGGAGATTTAGAAAAACATTGAGAAAAAAGTTTGTTGAAGCTCCAGAAATAGAAAAGGAGGTTAGATTTTCAATTTTTTTTCTACTCAATTGTTTTATTATAAGTATTTTAGTGTGCATTTATTGTTTCTTAAATAAAACTAAGTTACATACATGTATCAAGTATGGATCATTTTTTGCTTAAATTTGTTCGATAATTGATTTCTCTGCATTTTATCCTTTATTTTCTTCACAAGTACATAAGCAGCCCGATCAATACTATTGTCAATAATATTATTGGCAATACTATTGTCAATATGCAATTTAGTAACAAATTTTCATCAATGCTGTTTTTGTCAATGTTTTTGTCATCAATGCTGTTTATATCAATACCAACTCCGCACACGGTCAATAGTATTGACAATATATATAGTTTTAGACAATAGTTTGTCATTAATCCTTAATTTGTTCCCAATACAAATAATTTGTGTTTCAGGTGAAACGTTTGTTGCGAGGGGACTGTGATGCAGTCACCGTGAGATGGGAAGTTATTAATGAAGATGATGATAAGAAGGAAAACATTGTTATCAAAGATGAAACTCAGACTACCAACGGAGATACGCAGATTGAGTCCACCCAACAAAGTGTTGATGTTGGTAAGGTTTCCTTTTATTTCCAGGATTTATTTTTCACTTAGATGCAAAATATTTACAGAAAATAAACTAATAATACTAAAAGACAGAATTTCTCTAATATATGTACAGAATAGAAATAGATAGACATAAAAAAGTGGTATTGGTTCAGGACAGACAATACTTTTTGTATCTTGTAGTATTATATCTGGATTTAATATAATGTGCTTATATTATGTAAAACAATTTATATTTATTTACTATTTGTTTCAATATCCTAATTTTACTTACTTATTTTTAAGCTGAAGATGATATATTTGGTGAACCTGTCAGTGATTCTGATGAAGAAGGCGCTAATCTAATGGAAATTGAAGAGACTAGTAGACTTTCTCCCGATGACAGTCGTAGCAGAATATCAGATTCAACATCACTTCATGTAATAATTTTTAAATATTTCTGAGTCCTGTCAAGTTAAGTGGAAAAATGTTAATTTCCTTTCAGACTATGTTTTTTTTTATTTTGGGTTGATCAGGACTGTAATGATGTTAGTTTGTTATTTGAGTTAGACTAAGCTCATATAAAACTATATATGGGATCTTTTGGTGACACCAAGGAAAAATCAATTTACTAATCTAATTTCAGTGTAACTCTGTACTTGATTTCAGGATTGATTTGGATTTTATGGAATTCAATTATTATTATTTTTTTTTTTCTATTTGAATATTACATCTCTGTCAACAATTTGTTTCTGGTTTTTCAGCTCTTTTGATTTATACATCTTACTTACTCTCTTCATAGCTCTGAGTGTAATATTACACATATTCATTCGCCAAAGAATTTATATTAATTCAGTATAAACTCATTAATCCAAAATAATTGGGACTGTGAGGGGTTGGGGTTGGATTATCAAATATGATGCTGTTTAATCGTATTAATAAGCATTCTGTGGGTTAGAAATGATAAATATTATTTTTAGAATAAAAAGTCCATTACCTGTTAGTAATAGTTAGTTATGTGTTGTATTATTTATTAGCAATTAATAAAAAAAAGCCTAATTTTCTGCGATGTTAATGGCATGTGTTTTTTGCAAGCTACTTGGTACCTCGGTGGTGTTCAGAGTAGTGGATGTTCTGAAAATGATACCCTGCATTAGCCCTTGTTCATTAGGCTGCATTATTTTTTTTTATATTGAGTTTTGTCCTAGCCCCTAAGGCTAAGGCAAAACTGATACTGTTAAGTGAGTTATTTTTAAAATGTTTACCATTTTCTTTTTTAGGGAGCAGGTGTACGTGATGCATCAAATAGTGGTTTGGTTACTCAGTTTTCAAGAGAAATGTTTGATGTAAAAGAGGAAGAATATATAATTAACTCTGATTTGGATGACCAGTCTATGTCGATCTACAAGAAATTCGATATCGGGGACAGTATGTCACAGGGTATGTACTACTTGATTATCTACAACACAATTAAATATAAAAGCTGGAACTTTTATGCCACTAATGTCTGTGTAATTTGTTAATACTTTTTTTGAATGTATTAAAATTGAAAATATACTTCCTAACCAAATAAAAAACTTATAGTCCAGGAGATAGCGTGCAAAAAAGTGTCTGACTAACATCAAGCTAGAATTTTGTATACAAGTCAATCTTTTAGCGCCTTTTAAGAATATGTGGTCGGCTAAGTTCGTCTGCGGGACATAGCTTNAGAGAAGCATTACAAACTGGTAAGGAACTCAAAAGACTAGGCTTAAGAGACGGAGATTACACGTTGCAAGATGGTTGCATATTGAAAGGGAGTAATGTAGTAGTACCCAGGAGCTTACAGAAAGACGTTTTAAAAGAACTGCACATAGGACACTTGGGCATTGTGAAAATGAAACGGCTGGCTCGAAACTGTTGTTACTGGAAAAACATAGACCAGGATATCGAAGAACTGGCTAAGGGATGTGAAGCATGTTGTCAGAAACAAAATAACCCAAGTAAACTGCAAGACCAGCCGTGGGCAGAACCAGAGGGACCATGGCAAAGAGTACATATAGATTTCATGGAGATAACAGCAGGTGACTATTACTTTATAGTAGTAGATGCGCACTCGAAATGGATGGAGGTAATCCCTACTAAAATAACAACTGCGTTATGGTGCCAACGACAACTGTTAAAATTATTTGCACTATTCGGACTGCCAAAAACAGTGGTGTCGGACAACGGACCGCAGTTTAAGGCACAATCGTTTGAGGAATTTATGAAATATTGGGGAATATGTCACAAAACAATTGCTCCATTTCACCCGAAGTCCAACGGATTAGCTGAAAGAATGGTGCAAACTATCAAAAAGCATATAAGAGCAATGAGAACGGAGCCAGGGGAAAAGGACGAAAAATTAGTCCGGTTATTAATGCAGCTGAGAAGTAGTGCACTTCAAGGAAAATCGCCGTATGAAATTATGCTGGGTAGAGAAGTTAGAACAAGATTGGGAATTATGAAGCCAGAGAACAGACATAGCGGAGGCAGGGCAGTCATACCGGAAAACAAAGAGAGGAGTAAAAGAGCGAAACTGGAAATTGGACAAAGGGTGCAGGCAAGAAATTATGCAGTCACAGACGGAAAAAAATGGCATTTTGGACATATCATTGGAAAAGAAGGAAATGTCCAATACATTTTAAAAATGGACAGTGGAAAAGAATGGAGAAGACATGTGGAACAGATACGGGGGACTAGTTATAGGGGGGGAGATACTGATGTATATTGACAAATAGGTTGTCAAAGATGTCATAAGTTATATATTTATTTTATTATAGTATGAATCAAATATACGTTATTAAGTTGATGGTATAAGATACTTCAATTGGCACAGTAAACTTATAATTACATGCTCCCATTCATGTTAGGTTTGTTCCAACAACACTTCAAACTAGTTTCAAACTGTACGACGCATGCACATTAGCGAAAAACGATCAATTGTGGTCCCTTGCGCATGCGTCGGACAGTTCCAAACCAGTTTGAAGTGTGGTTGGAACAAACCTATAAATAGTCTTTGCTGATCATAAAAGTGTATAGAATTTTACATAATTATTAGGTGTCAATTTAATATTTTTTGGGCTAACTCAAGAGGTCTGGTGGATGTAATCATATTCTAGCATTGATAACGTTGTTCTTGTTAAGTAGCTTTTCAAGCTACAAGCAAATTATTATTTTTTTTTGTAATTGGTCTTTTCAAGCTGATTTTCATAGACATTGTTTAATTTAATTATCAGATGAAATCAGAGCTAGGCTTGAACAACTTCATAGAGAAATTCAGGAACTTAGAGTTAGCAGGGATCAGCAGCAGATGGAGATAGATAACATTGAAAATCCTACCCTCAAGCAGAGGTTTCAAGATGAGCTGGATTCACTTTTACAGAAAATGATTGAAAAAGAACAGCTGGTAATTATATATATTTTATTTTTTTACACACATTATTGTTTATTTGCCTTATAAATTTAGTCCTTTGCATGGAGGAAATACTTGAAATAATCTCTGTGCTATGGAGATAAATTAACTAGCTCAGTGTTTAACACACAGTGTGTTATTTTATAAAAATGTTCCTTTTTTTTACCTCTCCAGTTAAGAATTTAGATCTAAATTCTATTTATTTTTTTGAAATATAATATTATATATTTAATTTTATTTTTATTCTATTATTTTTTTTCAGTATCGAGAGCTATCAGAGAACTTATAACATCTGTGGTGAATTTTTTTGTTTTTTATTTATATTGTGTGAAAAAGTGAGCTTTTCTGATTTAATGGCGCCCTCTTCTTAAGTGTTGAATTTTTCGGAAGCGGTAATGAACATCTGCAAAGTGTTTGACATTTGAGTGTTCTTTACTCAAAGTAAAATGTTTATAAATATGGAATGGTATCTTACTTATTTAATCATTTATTAGATTAAGGGTCTCCTCGCTCTGCATACTTCACCTGATGTATTCAGGATTCAATTCACATTGGGACCCATGTTAGGTGTTCACCCAGCATGGTGAGCTAAATGAGAATTCAATAGAATTGATGCAACAGAGTTTTTTCTTAGAATAACATAAGTTAGTTTTTGACCTGATTTTGTCAATATCTTAAATTAAATATTACGCAGGTTTGACATTAAATATTTCTTACTTGAAGGGGACAGATTTAGAAAAAAAAAATATAAGTATCTATATAATGGGTACTCACAATCCAGTTTGAGTGAACAGTCCATCTAAAGGCTGGTTGTCTTGAGTTTTTATATATTCTGACTGGCCTGTGTTCAGATGGAATATCACATGCTTAGGTGGGCGGCCTCTCAGAGGAAGAAAGGGGTATAGGGAACAATGCTATAGAAACCGGGTCTCAAAAAGTGGTTCATTATGTGAGCCCCATATATTAGCGCTCCAGGCAAGCTCAATCCGAACTAAAGTGATCACGTGGTCACTGATCCGTTTCCTATTGGCCTATTCCTTAACGTTCCGTGCCCACAGACGTTTGTCAACAAACCCTTATCAGTAGCATTTATTTGATACCCCACTCAAAAAAGATTGCTAATGGTTATCTAGGAATTATTACACGTTTATTAACAATGTTTCTACCTTTAGCTAATTAATAAGGTTAACAACAAACATTAATGTACATTATTTATGAAGAAAACTGTATTAAAAATAAAAATATTGAATGTCGTAAGAAGATATCACTTATTGTAATCAGCTGATATCAGATAAATTTCGAGTTTTTATCGAGGTGTCGATACTGTTTCACCAAACTGCCGCTTGGAGCGCTAATATATGGGGACCGCATAATGAACCACTTTTGAAATCGCATTGCTCCCTCTACCCTTTCTTGCTCTGAGGGCGGCCTTCAGTTGGACTGTTCAGTTTAAACTGACTGGTCTCAGATGTGGTGTGGAATGTGTGGAGTGCCAGATTGTGTGCAACTAGTTTTAGCTGAACTATAGAGGATAAAATCAATATTTATTTATAAAAATTATTTAATAAAATATTAATAAATATTTAATTAAATAGAGCTACTTCTTCATGAGAAGTTTTTTATGCTTTGATTCTAAATTACAAATTATACTATACTTATATTGTTATGTATATAAATTTGTTCTGATTATTTTATGAATTATCAAGTAATTTATACACTTGTGTTTAAATGTATATAAATGTTAATAAAATAATTTAAAGATTTATAGTTGATTTATTTTTACCAACCTCTCTCCAGTAAGCTCTGCTTTTCTGTGATCATTCAAGAAGATCGAAAAAACTTTTGCTGATAAATAAATTGCCCTTACTGAAAAGGGATACTTCTTTCTATCATGGTCAGTACTCTTTTAGTTTAGTACCCCCTAATGAAGGGTATCAAAGTAAGTTAGAGACATGATGCAAAACTTTAATTGCATTCCCCTGCTAGTATTAAGAAAAAGGGATATTCAGTCCAAAATACTTGGGGAATAAAAGAATATCACACTTATGTTTATAAAAGTGATAATATCAATATCTCTTCTATAAGTCTAATTGTCAATTAAGAAAAAGTGATTTATCACTTTTATAGCAGGGTGATGTTCCTTTATCTCGAAGTAATTTGGACTAAATATCCCTTTGCGTCTTAATAGATAATTGATCATCTAAGGGGAAAAAACTGATTCCTGTTTGGAAACAGCACACCTAGCTATAGTCATTGACTTGTAATTTAGTAAATTAAATATTAACTAGATAATATGATTAACCTGATGTTGATCCAATGGTTGCCATCATTTTAAAAATAGGAAAGCGACGTGCTATCCATGTACTTTGCTAATACTTAGACAACTTATTTTCTTACTTACTTATATGTGAAATGATTCAATAAGGCAGCCAACTTGAGCTGCAATCTCTTCTCTCCATTTATTATTTTCAGGTAATGGTAAGTAGGAAGTAAATCAATTTTTTTTTTACTGATTGCAGTTGTGTTATACATTTACCTAGCACAAAAATACAATAGACATTGTGGCGCCCCCCCCCCCCNTCTTTATTGTCTTTTTCCATTTATCACAACCTTTGTAAAACTGTAATCAAAGATAAAACAATAAAAAAATACCATGTTTATAAATTGACCTTCAGTTATCAAACGTATTTTTAAATATACTGAAGGCAACTGACTAGTTAATTTAGAAAAAAAGGAAAATAGATATAATTCACTTACTCTAAGAATGGGATCTCTTTCCAGACCTTTGGGAAAATATATGGAATCAGTTTTATATCTTCCAAAAAGACCAATAGTGAAGTATCTAGCACTTTCCTGTGCTCTTTGAGAGGCGGTATGTTTGAACTAAAAGGAATAAATATATAAATTAACTATTGATTTGTTTATGTCCTTGTAAAAAGCATTTCGTGGAAAACGCAAAATAATATAAATATACATTTTTTTTTAAATAAAAGTATTGCAATAACTCTTTCATACATTGCTAGTGACACAGCTTTAGCCACCCTTGTAAAACTAAGAAAAAATCTATAGAGACAATTTCCAATGATGGAATGATTGAGGCGAGAAATACTCCTTTTTCCGCTAGCAACACTAAATGGGATTGTTAATAGTACCTTCAAAATGATACATGTGTAAAAGTACTATCATAGTTTTTAATAAAAAAAATCAAAAATGGGTTATAAAAATATGTATGAATGATAAAAATTACTTTTATCACAATACCTAAATGCACTTTTCATAGAGCAGGGCCGTCCCTAGGGGTTCAGGCGCCCGGGTCAAAGTCATCTGTGGCGACCCCCGTCTCCCCCTCCACCCTATTGTCATTTACCTATAAGTTTAAGATAGGGGGCCTGACGGTGCCCCCCTTGACATGGCGCCCGGGTCAATTTGACCCGGTTGACCCAACCTAGGGACGGCCCTGCCTCACAACTGTGCCCTTGGTCAATTGTTTAATGTTCCTTGGAAGAGAAAATTTGATTCAAGCTGATGTGACCACCAAATAAAATTGAGCAGTGATAAGTTGAGGTATAAGCAATAAACAGGGTTTTGCAACACTATCCGTATTTAAACTAATCAAATGTGGTTCAGATAAGAGCCTTTTTTTTTTTAATAGTGGTAGTGGTGGTAATAAAGCAATTATGGAGGAGTAAGCTGATTCTGCTTTGAAAGCAGGCAAAAGTGGAGTTTGTAGCGACTCTGTCCTGATTTTTATGGTGGTTACCCTTGTATTTAAAACAATTGGTTGTCCAAGCAGAGTTAACTCTGATTTTGTGGCTAGATTAACTAAGTATAAATTACATATTTCAATTTTTATTATTAAAACCCCACATCTATTAAGACATCTTTGGTGCATAAGGTAAGAATGGATTGCATTTCATATCTTCTGCTAGAATAAAATGACTGGCTGAATTGAAGGAGATAATACGGCCGAGAATCGCTTGGCGGCACAACTTTGCTTAATTTATACACTTGAGGGATAATATTTATTTGTCAAACAGTACATTTGTGTGATATAAAAACATTTGATAAATTATAATATATGAATGGTTTGATCATAGGAGAGTTGATATCCCTTTGTCAAAAAAATACGTTGGAGTGAGGCTCCACCATTTTTTTATAGACCATATCATATACTTCAGTTTTACTAAAACAAAAATTGTAATAAAATAAGCTAACTTAATTTAGTGATTTGGTTTCTGTAATTTCTGTACAATTTGAAAGTCATTCAGTATCGAGAGCTATCAGAGAACTTATAACANAAATTTAAATCAATTGTTAAGTCAATCATTTTCTTAGCAATACATTTCCAAGCTGTACTCTTGCCGATTATTTATTAATTAGCAAGTGTAAAGCTTGGAACTTTAGTTGAGCTAAAGTATTGAACTCTAAGAACCTGTGCTCTAACCCAGAGTCTGCGCTCGGAAGAAGAAATTAATTTCCAGGAATCTACAAGAGGTTCTTGGAGAAGATAGGATAAATATATATATATATATATACAAAATCTCGTATAAGTCAAAACCAAGGATGTTAAATAGAGTTATTTTTAAGGAGTTATTTAACATCAACATACTTGGTTAAAACATAATTTTCTGTCCTGAAGGAGGGACTACAAGTAGATCTAGATAAAGGTCTCTTCACTTTTTCTAGAGATAAAGATCTCTTCACACGCTTTTTTTACTCTAAATTTACATCGCTTTTTTAATTATTAAATTCAAATTAGTACATACTTAAACATTTAAGCATTATTATTATTAATGTTTAAATAAATCTAATGGGAAAATATAAATACAATAATTTTTATATCACTTTTGGAAAGCTCTTCTGACAGTTAAGGTTATGCTTCTATAACCATAAATTTCCCTTTTTAAGATCGTGTTGTTTTTCGTATACTACGTGATCAGGAATGATCTAATTTTTTAAATTCAAAAGTAGTTTTAAAATTACGAATATTTGATTTTTTATACTTTTTGGAGATCAATTTATAGGTATTTTTAGTTTGCTTATAATTTGTTCTTATCATAATTTATTTAGTACTGATAGATTTCAAAATCTTATTTGTGTTTAGCGTGATACTTTCTATAACTTAATATGTTATATTTGTTAAAATATTTCCGTTAATTTTCACTTATTCCCTTACATAGTTTGAAGTGCTAAGTTTTAATTTATTCTTATATTATTCTGTGACAGATTACTAC
Organism: Gerris buenoi; assembly: GCA_001010745.2. NCBI lineage: Eukaryota > Metazoa > Arthropoda > Insecta > Hemiptera > Gerridae > Gerris > Gerris buenoi. The sequence continues at coordinate 123,942 of KZ652773.1, read as the reverse complement.
TAAAGTACTATATTAGGCCATATGGGTTGAGATTCGTGAATTTTCTTTCGGTACGTTTCTTATGAATGAACCTTAATGAGAGCTGACCTTTCTTGACAAATGTTAGTAGTTTTTCTTGTAAATAGTCGAAAAGTTGCGTAATCGTTTAAATTGTATATGGCTTTGTACTATTTCGACAATTCTTGATCTGACCTTTCAACATTTGTTTAATCCATAATGTGATAGCGTTAACAGAAACCGGTTTAGTAGGATGATGTGTATGACTTCACACCATTATTTACTTTCAATGTTAATTTTTACCATGTTGGTTTCTTGTGTATTATAATGAATATTAATACGTAAACATGTTTAACTTATTGGGTATAGAACATTTTAATTTTAATTCTCGATCAATCATTTTCAATTATTTCTATTTATAATTTAAAATGTTAATCATTTTGTACATTATTATTGTTACTCCCAGTGAATTTTTATACATTATTTTTGTTTGTATTCATTTAAGTTGTTAAATTTTCATTAGCTTTACAGGACAGGGTGGCCCTTGGCCTCTTTACTGCCTGATTTCCATTTTTCTCAGTCTTGTGTCATCTGACATCTGTCCAAATTTTGGCTCCTTCGTTAAGTATATGTGGCCATCTTCCATCTGATTTTTCCATCTACTCCTTGTTCTGCTAATCCTACTTCTTCTGTCTGCATTTTCCTTCCACATTCATTTTCCTGATCTTCTATCAAACATTCTTTTCATTCAAGCTATAATAGTCTTATTTAATTATTAAAAATCAATTATAATTTATTGTTTTAGATAAGCCATGGCTATTGCTGATAATGCTTTGACCCCTGAGGTCGAAAGGAAGAAGAAATTAATTTCCAGGAATCTACAAGAGGTTCTTGGAGAAGATAGGATGCTTTCGGTTATTAAAGAAAGAGATTTGAAAATCTATTGGGGTACTGCTACTACTGGTAGGCCACATATCGCTTATTTTGTTCCCATGTCTAAAATTGCCGACTTCTTAAACGCCGGTTGTGAGGTATCTAGAAGTTTTGTTTTGATAAACTATTTATACAGTCTTTGCCAAACTAGAATCAGTGCGTTGACAGCATGGGAAATTGAGTGACACACAGATTGGCCAACCTCTCTGAGGGAAAAAATAAAGCCACTAGGTCTATGGGTAGGGGTGGGCAGTGTTTATCCAAAGGGCCTCTCCCTTCTATTAGAAACAATTATCTTTGCCTAGTTGGCCCGACCTTTTGTCCGGGAAAATCTCAAGCTCTCATTGGCTCCTCACCCCATTTGCTAGTTTTTCCCACGCTGTCAACACACTAATTCCAGTTTAGCGAAGACTGTAGTTATTTTTTCTCCAGTTAACATTTTATCGTTGTTTTTCCAAACTATTGAAGTTAAGTAATTCTAGACCAATCAATTGTGTATTACTTAAATACTTGGATAATATACATTAAAGAATTCATTGTTTAATTTATGATTTATTATTTGTATAACAATTAAAAAAAAAAAAAAACATTACTAGAAACGTAAATTAAAAGATTGTTGAAATATCTATAATGTTTTACTTAATTGGTAGGTGACTATTTTGTTTGCTGATCTTCATGCATACTTGGACAATATGAAAGCCCCCTGGGAACTTTTAGCACTTAGAACAAAATATTACGAGCACTCTATTAAAGCCATGTTGAAATCAATTGGTGTTCCACTGGAGAAATTGAAATTTATTTGTGGTACTGATTATCAACTTTCAAAGTAAGTTATTTTTTATTCATCTATTAAACCACCTCTTAAAATTGTATTTCCGTTCGTAATCATTTATTATAAATGTATAAAATACGCTAATAAACATGTTTTACAAAAATTAATGGCATGGTTAAGGCTTTGATAAACTATAAAAATGTACAATAAAACGTGTTATTTACTCCTGATAAAACTAATTATTTACTGCACTTACAAGCTGAACATGTTAATAAGACATGTTTGGTGACCTTAATTACAAATTTAAATCAATTGTTAAGTCAATCATTTTCTTAGCAATACATTTCCAAGCTGTACTCTTGCCGATTATTTATTAATTAGCAAGTGTAAAGCTTGGAACTTTAGTTGAGCTAAAGTATTGAACTCTAAGAACCTGTGCTCTAACCCAGAGTCTGTGCTCTGACTTAAAAAGGAATTTCTTCCTGAGAATAATGGGCTTAAAAGATATTGAACTCCTCTTTTTTATTTATTTATTTTTTTTTTTTTTCAAGCGTGTTTTATATTAACCCTGGAATGCTATTGGTAGTCAAAGTGAGCACAGTCCAGGAGCACAGGAGCACAGTTTGAACCTTAACCTTCTACACTCATATGTGATGGTGATTGGTACCCCCATCCTTCTGCAGTGCTTGCACTGGTTGGTAACACACCTGCTAGTTTAGCGGTAGAAGTCCTTTTGAGCATACACTCGTTTTCTGGCAAATTCCTGTCAAAGCTACTTCGTCAATTTAGCTAACATTTAGTATTAAGCTTAGGGAATTAATTGATCATCGAATGAGCCTATAGCCTGGGGGCAACGGGCCTTGGGTAATTTGCCTTGGGCCAGAGACCAGTGGCCAATAACATGGGGCCTGGAGCATTTAACAAAGGGCCTAGGGCTTTGGCCTGGGGCATGGGACCTATTGCATTAATTTTCACTCAATTTCAGACTGTTATGGTGTTCCTACTAACTTATTTGTCATCAAATGTTTGTATATCTCACTTAAAAGATTTTATAATGAGTTCTTAATAGTTGCCTCTTTATAAAACTGTAGTTTCAACCCAAAAAAAATATTTTCTGCTTATGTTAGTTGAATCGACGAAGGTTTAGTAATACCAGCCGATTACCATTAGCATTCCAGGGTTAATGGAACCTAATACACTTTTTAGCTCAACTTACAGATGCTTCTCTCTTAATAATTTTTTAAAAATTTAATGTGAACATATGGATTAAATTTAATAATTTAACTGTTATAATTTTTAGGGAATATACACTTGATGTGTATAAGCTAACTTCGTTAGTAACTGAGCATGATGCTAAAAAAGCAGGAGCTGAAGTAGTTAAGCAGGTTGACCACCCGCTTCTTTCTGGACTACTCTACCCTGGTATACACTTCATTTTATAATTACTTATAGTCTATAATAATAATACCCATTTATTCAATGCTTTATAATATTATCAGTTCAAAAATGTATATTATAAATGCGATTGTTTGTAACTAAAGTATATATTCCTTTGTGTTGAACGTTAACTATAATCTATTTATTTATTTACTTTTCAATAGGCTTACAAGCTTTAGATGAGGAATATCTGCATGTCGATGCTCAATTTGGTGGTGTGGACCAGAGGAAAATTTTTACATTTGCTGAAAAGTATCTGCCTCAGTTAGGTTATGCAAAGAGAGTTCACCTCATGAATCCAATGGGTAAGTATATTTTTAAATAACACCATTGTTAAATAAATAAACATGAGATACCTTTAGTTCCAGTTATAGCGTTGGGGTCCTGTTTTAAATGCCTTTCATACTATTAATCTTATTGTAGAAATAGTTTTACTCTTCTTCCTTCAAGTCTCCTTCAATGCAAATATTTTCCTTGGTCTGCCTCTGGACCCTCCTCTTGTCAGTCTCACTTCCATAGATTGCTTCGGCTTCCTCTCACTATCAATCCTGACCTGGTGCCTGTACCATCCCAGTTGTGTTATTTTTTTTAGTTTATCTGCTGTAGCCATTAATTCAGGTCTCTTTTTATTCAGTCATTTTGGACCGTTTTGCCAGTCACTTATCTTGTGCATTTCATTAGAGTTGCGGTGATGTTGCTCTCTTCCCTGTATTTCTTTGACCAGCTCTCACTGCCATACATAAGGATAGGCTTCTGTAATTATTATAAAATTGCAGCTTAGTTTTTTGCCCTGCATCTCCTTCTTACCAAAAACACTTTCTCTGAGTTGACAGTGCAGGGAACTTGCCTTCCCTAAATTGCTCAGCACTTCCCTATTATAATTAATTCAAGCTTTATTTTATTATTTTTGTTCAAATCTGTATATTTTTGAGAGTATTGGCCATTTTATTTTTCTAATTTTCTACTAATATCTATCTAAAATGAACATTTTATTAGATTTCATATTATTTTCAATTGTGTTGAAAGTTAAATATTTTATTGTCATATTTCAGTGCCTGGTTTGACAGGAAGTAAAATGTCATCTTCTGAAGAGGAAAGTAAAATTGATCTTTTAGATTCTCCTGAAGCTATAAAAAAGAAATTGAAAAAAGCTTTCTGTGAACCGGGAAATGTAGCAGATAATGGTGTTTTAGCTTTTGCTAAGCATGTTATATTTAGTTTATTCAAACCTGATGAAAGTAAGTAAATAGTATCATAGTTTTTGTCTAACTTTTTTTGTTTTGTTTTTTTTGAAAATGGAAGTGGATCATATTGATTTAATTCTAACATTTAAGTAACATCTGTTCAGTTTGCTCCTAGTTTACATTCTGATGCTTACATTACATCAGGGTTACTTACATTACATCCTGTACTATCATTAATAATAATAAATTATCTGTGGCAGAACAGCCTGATCAGGTGCCTGTACCATCCAGGTTTCTTTGGCTTAGACTCTTAGACCCTCCAAAGGGTTTATACTCTATATATGTAATTACCGTAAAATCTCGCGTATAATACGCACTTTTTTTACCTCTTTTTTCCTTCCAAAATCGGGGTGCGTATTATACACGAGTGAAAAAAAAAATACTTTGTTTACAACTTTATTTTACCTCAATAATTGAAAAATAACAAAAAACATTAACGTAAACATATTTTTTTTTTAACAAAAACTTATTTTATGTATATTATCGTATATATTTTGGATACCATACTTATTTTTGTTCTCTTTTTTAGACAAAAAGACTTGTTATCATCATAGTTATGTTATTTTATTTTTCTAGTTGATCAAATAATTGATAAAAGTAGATAGAACTGATAGAAGATAATTTTTTTGTTTATCTCAAAAACCGGTACAGCCGTGAGATTACATCGGTGATAACACCATGTGATTACACCGGCTTGATAACAAACGAATGGCTTCAAAGGCAGCCCTTCTACAAATGTATCTATTTTATAAGAAAACACCCAATTTTCTTATAAAATAGACACCTTATCTGACCTGATCTTATTATCCATCTGACCTCGCAAGTAATAAAAATATTACGCTATAAATATTGGAAATTACATGTAAAATGTACAAAATATATCATTCTAGGTGCGTATTATTAACAATTTTTTCTAAAATTTGACGGAAAAGTCGGGTGCGTATTATACGCGAATATTTAATTGTACCCAAATTATAGCTCAAAATTTTGCCTGCGTATTATACACGGGTGCGTATTATACACGAGATTTTACGGTAATGACATTTATACTTTATGAAGGAGTTAGCATATTGTTTTATCAGCTACTAATCAATATAATTTGTGTACTTCATATTCAACTACTTAGTAATTCAATTCATCAATTATTTTTTGTTTCTACTGAGACGTTGTAGAAATTATTCATAATAAACAAAGTTTAAGGAACAAAAGTGACTAATTTATTGTGAAAAAACACAATAGGTATGATGAGGGTGATGAACACCATATTTTGTATTATTATTATTTTTTTTCTCTATAATTTACTTTGTTTTGAAGTATTTATTTAGATTTGTGCTTATTTTGAATTTTTTATTGTTCTTTTTAGAATTCATTGTAACAAGGGACGAAGCTAACGGAGGTAATTTAGAATTTGATACTTATGACAAGCTTGAAGATTCATTTGCATCTCAGTCATTGCATCCTGCCGATTTGAAGGCTTCCGTTGAAAGTTACATTAATAAACTTCTGGATCCAATCAGGAAAACTTTCCAGGACCCACAACTAAAGAAACTGGCAGAACAAGCCTATCCACCACCAAGCAAAAACAGTATGGATGATTAATATAAAGTTTCTTTTCAACACAATTTTCTCTAATATTGTGGTTTACTCAATTTTTATTGTTTTGTATTGCTAAAGGTCTCTTTTCTTAGAGAAGGTCTCTTCTCTTAAATTAATTTATTAATCTCTGGATTGGTTAAATGAAGATTTTATTTTGAGTTTGTTAGGAAGTATATCTTTGTAATAAATGTACACATATGTACATATGCCACGCATTTTTAATGTATTAATCACTTTAATTTTTCCCCAGGTTAAAATTTAAATAATTCATTTTTGTTTTCTGCATTTTTATAGAAGGAAATCAAGAAGATGTGATATCTCCATCTCGTTTGGATATTAGAGTTGGAAAAATAGTTGATGTTTCGAATCATCCGGATGCAGATGCTCTTTACGTTGAAAAAATTGATTTAGGTAGGTATCAAATAATACCAATCTCCTATTTGTCATATTTATTAGAAGAAAAAATTAAATTAACTATTAAAAATACTAAATTAGAACTGTAAATGTTTGAAGTTCTTTGTGTAGAGCTTCATTCTGTAATATAGGCATACAAAGTTGCAAAGAAATTGTAAAGTGGGTTCTATATACAAGACATGGGGTAAGGCTTTTGTGGTACCAGCTAAACTACAGGGCTTTATTAACAGATGTTTGAGGAACATCCTCGGAATTAGCTGGCTGGATAAAATTACAAACCAGGAACTAAGGAGGTTGAAATTATTTTTAAGATCCCATTTATGTACGGAGATGGTAAGATATACATGGAGTTAAGCAAAGGATGATGTGAGCTAGAGACTGGAAGCTGCAGGAGAAGAGGATAAGAGGGAGACCTAGGAGGACGAGGACAGATCCAGAAAAGGGCTGTTTAGGACGAGATTAGGAAATAGCTGTGAATAGAGTCTGCTGCAGAAGCGTTTCTTTATTTATGCACTAAGCTCCCTCTTGGTGTAAAAAGGAACTAAATCATTCTACAATCTTATTTTTTTTTTATTTTAATTATTATTTTATTTATTTATTACAGGGGAAGCAGAGCCTAGAACAATAGTGAGTGGTTTAGTTCAGTATGTACCTATCGAAGAAATGAAAGGAAGAAATGTAGTAGTTTTATGTAACCTTAAACCTGCTAAAATGAGAGGCATTGAATCTTGTGGAATGGTTCTTTGTGCATCCAGGTTTGTATCTACTATTATTTTAGTAATGTATATCGACAGAGGTGCATTATACTTCTGTTTCTTGCAATTCTGTGTAGGTACCCTAGGATCCCTTTGTAGGTTTGCTTGACTTAGTTTTGCTCTCAATTCATAGATGGTCGAGAAGATATGTTTAAAGTGACTAGGCTCACTGACTCTTCTCGTTAGTTTAAATCTAGATCTAATTTTTATGTTTGTTAGTTTTCAACATTGAAAATTGTAACCTTTTTATTTAAATTATATTTTATTGAGTAATGTTATTAACTAATTCGTAGTAGTTAAGCTATTTTATTGAGCTAATTTTATTCTTTAATTTATTTGATTAGTGAGGAAGGAGGAGTGAAGCAAGTCGAGCCTCTTGATCCTCCCTCTGACTCTTCTCCTGGTGAGAGAGTATTAATAGAGAGTTATGAAACTGGAACCCCTGACGCTGTTCTTAATCCTAAAAAGAAAGTTTGGGAAAAACTTCAGGTATTGTTAATTTCTTTAGTTTATTTGGTTTGTTTTAATCCTATGAAAATATCTACAGTTGTTAACTGTGACAAAGAAATTGAGTTGATGCTACATCTGCTCATGCAATATCTCGATATAGTTGCTTAACGAGTTTTTTAGTGGACCATGTTCTGGGAAAGTGCTCTCCCCGCTACTATTCCCTTTCTTTTCTTAAAGCCAGGCCGACTGTTCAGACTCTAACCAGTTAGCCCAAACGAGTCTAATTTTCATATTTTCCTTGCTTATTCCATTCTGCAGAAGTATATTGTAAAAATTAAAGCCTGGCGTGCTGTGCATGCCTATTCCATATACGCTGTGTACAAAAGGCAGGTGCGAAGCTTGTGACTGCCACAATGGATTCTGTGTGTGCTTGGCCCTACAATGCCTCAATTATAACACAAACAGATAGAAATACAAAAAAAATCATTTGTGGTCGATTCTTTAAAAATAGTGATGATTGGATTCTATATCGTCCCCTCTGGCAAACTTGCAAAACTGCGTTTGAAAATCTTTCAGGGGAGCCTACATTACCCCCTTAAAATATAAATAAATGGGCACAGAAATTAAAACTACGGTGTCGGTATTTTAAAGCCGAGTTAAAAGGGTCTCACCTGGCTATCTCATTTTTATTTCAGACTCCTCTAGGTGTATGTATGCTGTTCATTTCAAGAAGCATACTCTTTTTGTGTTAAGCGATTTTGGTTGTGTTAAAAAAAAAAAAAAAATGATAATTTT
>KZ652773.1:84425-115496 GCA_001010745.2 Gerris buenoi | reverse complement strand
TTTTTTTTTTTTTTTTTTTTTTTTTTTTTTTTTTTTTTTTTTTTTTTTTTAATTTTTTTCATATTAAATGGTTTTCACTGTATAATGATTCTTAGTCGAGATTGAATTAATACAGTGTATGCATATTTGATGGTGAATTGATCCAAGATGAGGTCTTGAAATCTTGTCAATATGATTTATTTATATTATATATTTCATGCGTATCTGATTCAATATATTCATTTTAGGTGGATCTTAAAACATCTGCTTCTTGTGAAGCACATTGGCAAGGGAACAATTTATTGACATCTAAAGGTAAAATAACCTGTAAGACACTTAAAAACACATCCATAAAATAAGTTTTTTTAAATTAAGAAATTTGTTGAAAAATGTTTTTAAATATCATTTGCTATTATGTATTATTTTATTTTTATTTTTTCCTTATTCTATTATACTTCCTTTATAATTTTTTTTTGTTGTCGTCATACAAACATGGGATTGTGATATTACTTATTTTCTCTGTAAAATTTTTTAATTTTCCAATGAAATTGCTCATTGAATATTTTATTTTCTCTTCCTTCTCCAAATGTTAAATAAATTAAACATTTTTGCACTTTGATTGCAATTAAAAAAATAATTTGGCTTTAATTTTTAAGAAGAACAAAATTATGTTAAGCTTGTTGTTAGTGAAGCTTTTTTATAAGGCACAAACTCACAAGTAGATAGTATGAAAATATGGTTTTGTTAAATATTAAGCAAAGGTTATAGTTTCTTTGAAATAAAGCAAAATTATTTTTATAAATAGCCAAATTGAACTAATTTGGCTCTGTTTGCAGCCATTTACAAGTTAATTATAAACATTTGTTGGAATAGAATCCTCCCCTTAATATTGTTACTTATAAAGACATTTTATATATTTACAATTTAAGGAAAGATATAATTTTTTTAAATCAATTTTTATACAATAAATATAATTCTTGCAATTAACCATAGTTTTAAATTTATTTCATATTACGTACTATCTAATATTTGTTTACCTTTTTCTATTTTTAATTTTTCTTTCTTCTTTACGCCCACTATATTTAGAAATCTGTCATTATCTATAATTGAAATTTGAGTGCTAAGCCATGTAGTGTTTAGTCCCATTTTGTAACAATTTTATTTTATTATTTAAATTATTAAAGAAATCTGCATTTGTGTTATTTTACTAAAAAATCTCCTTTGTTTTTGAAGAAATAAAATATATGTTTAAATAAATGTGTTTTCTTGTAATTCCTTTTATTTTATCTGTTTATACAATTAAACAAGTTTTGATTATTTCTGTGGTCAAGAGATTATATTCCTTGATGTGGAGGTATATTTTTAGGGTTTTAGGGTAAACTGTGATGTGCGAGTTACACGTTATATGTTCAACGGACTTCCGCATCACATCCCGTCTGATCTATTGTAATATGGACATTTTTAGGACACATTCTGGATGTTCAAAATGTAACCATTTAAAATAGTGATAAACAGTGGCATCACTCGATTATGTAATTAGTTTTGGTATTTACTGACCATTGATTTACCTGATGAGGTTGGCGATAGATATTAGTGATAGGCATCAGGCTCAAGTCCGCAGGAATTGAACCTGGTTCTCCTGGGTGGGAGAATGATATTCTGACGACTAGAACAGGAGACATTTCGATTGATCAATTTTCATATGGATTCTTGAACCATAACTTCCTTAAATCTTTTGAATATTCCTCAATGTTTCACAGTATCCTCATGGACACCATCTTTCTCATATTATTAAATCAGTCAACTATTTATATTATAGGCAAAAAGCTTCTGAAAATATGACTTTATTTAACACTTCAGAAAAATACTCTCTTGATCAACTTAAATTGTACTTAAAATAACAATTTGTTAATCAATTGTTGTTGTCGGGACGTAAGGAATTTCTCAAAATTAATTTAAAAAATAGCATGTATAATAGTGGCTGACTAATTTAAAGCTAAAATTTTGTTTATAAGTTAATCTTTTGGTAGTATTAGTTTGGTAGTATTAGTAAAACAGGTAGGACGAATCTTGCAATTAGGCCATCACAGGCCCTTTTTATGCCCCGTTGTGGAGAGTTCCAGCTATCACATACATTTGTACATTGTACCGCCGAAGCGAGTATGGTGTGGTCATTAGTAAGCTATATAAGCGTGTGTCAAAGCGTGGGGGAAGAGTCCCCATAAAGGGTGTCCCTCACCCTGCACCGTCCGCGATTCATTGATGCAATTCAGAGTATCATGGCACGGGATCGAACCCACGACATCGAGTTGCCTCTCTTATTGATAGCTGAGCAAGGTAAAATATTACATATTAAACCAAAAGATTGTCTTATACACAAAATTCTAGCTTGATTTTAGTCATTCACTTTTATGCAAGCTATCTCTTGGACTATTGTTTTTGTAAAATGAACATGAATTATCCAAATCCCTTTTTAATTTTATCGTGCAGTACTAATATTATTTAAGAAATCACTTATGGGAAAGAACAGTGAAATGCACTAGTAAATAATATTAGTAACGATCCTTTTTAACACAAAATGGGAAAAGATAGGATTCATTATTTAGTTACAATTTGATTGAATTTATCATTAAATTAAATTTTTAATTTAAATCAAATTATAATTATTATTAACTACGGGAAACATATAGAGAAAAAAAATGTTTCCTGGCTATATTTCCCAGTATGTTTCCTGTAGTTAATAATTATAATTTGATTTAAATTAAAAATTTAAATGTTCCATAGTATGAATACTACCAAAAACGTATAAAATGAACATTAAATTAAATTAATTGTGTATAAAAAATGTAGCACCAAGTCTAGTATGTACTTGAATAACGTAGTAATTAACAAGTAATAAAGCATAATATTATGCATTCATTAAAAAGCAGTCTAAAGGGGGGGGGGGCAACCAAATAAAAATCGATAGTGTAATTAGTTGATATAACACCATCTATTTAACTATGTGTGTAAACTATGGGACGTATAAATTAATTAAATAAATTAAGTTTTATAGAGAAAATAATCAATAACTTGTTTTATTTAAATATTGAAGCAGAATAATTAGTTGAACGTTTGTTAGGTGGTGAATAAAAGAAACTGTGAATTCCGTTTATTTTATAACCTCTTTAAGGTTAGAGCTAAAGCGTTTCCTTTTGTCGATGTTGAGTCCTGTGCGGGTAGATNAAACAAGTTTTGATTATTTCTGTGGTCAAGAGATTATATTCCTCGATGTGGAGGTATATTATTAGGGTTTTAGGGTAAACTGTGATGTGCGAGTTACACGTTATATGTTCAACGGACTTCCGCATCACATCCCGTCTGATCTATTGTAATATGGACATTTTTAGGACACATTCTGGATGTTCAAAATGTAACCATTTAAAATAGTGATAAACAGTGGCATCACTCGATTATGTAATTAGTTTTGGTATTTACTGACCATTGATTTACCTGATGAGGTTGGCGATAGATATTAGTGATAGGCATCAGGCTCAAGTCCGCAGGAATTGAACCTGGTTCTCCTGGGTGGGAGAATGATATTCTGACGACTAGAACAGGAGACATTTCGATTGATCAATTTTCATATGGATTCTTGAACCATAACTTCCTTAAATCTTTTGAATATTCCTCAATGTTTCACAGTATCCTCATGGACACCATCTTTCTCATATTATTAAATCAGTCAACTATTTATATTATAGGCAAAAAGCTTCTGAAAATATGACTTTATTTAACACTTCAGAAAAATACTCTCTTGATCAACTTAAATTGTACTTAAAATAACAATTTGTTAATCAATTGTTGTTGTCGGGACGTAAGGAATTTCTCAAAATTAATTTAAAAAATAGCATGTATAATAGTGGCTGACTAATTTAAAGCTAAAATTTTGTTTATAAGTTAATCTTTTGGTAGTATTAGTTTGGTAGTATTAGTAAAACAGGTAGGACGAATCTTGCAATTAGGCCATCACAGGCCCTTTTTATGCCCCGTTGTGGAGAGTTCCAGCTATCACATACATTTGTACATTGTACCGCCGAAGCGAGTATGGTGTGGTCATTAGTAAGCTATATAAGCGTGTGTCAAAGCGTGGGGGAAGAGTCCCCATAAAGGGTGTCCCTCACCCTGCACCGTCCGCGATTCATTGATGCAATTCAGAGTATCATGGCACGGGATCGAACCCACGACATCGAGTTGCCTCTCTTATTGATAGCTGAGCAAGGTAAAATATTACATATTAAACCAAAAGATTGTCTTATACACAAAATTCTAGCTTGATTTTAGTCATTCACTTTTATGCAAGCTATCTCTTGGACTATTGTTTTTGTAAAATGAACATGAATTATCCAAATCCCTTTTTAATTTTATCGTGCAGTACTAATATTATTTAAGAAATCACTTATGGGAAAGAACAGTGAAATGCACTAGTAAATAATATTAGTAACGATCCTTTTTAACACAAAATGGGAAAAGATAGGATTCATTATTTAGTTACAATTTGATTGAATTTATCATTAAATTAAATTTTTAATTTAAATCAAATTATAATTATTATTAACTACGGGAAACATATAGAGAAAAAAAATGTTTCCTGGCTATATTTCCCAGTATGTTTCCTGTAGTTAATAATTATAATTTGATTTAAATTAAAAATTTAAATGTTCCATAGTATGAATACTACCAAAAACGTATAAAATGAACATTAAATTAAATTAATTGTGTATAAAAAATGTAGCACCAAGTCTAGTATGTACTTGAATAACGTAGTAATTAACAAGTAATAAAGCATAATATTATGCATTCATTAAAAAGCAGTCTAAAGGGGGGGGGGGCAACCAAATAAAAATCGATAGTGTAATTAGTTGATATAACACCATCTATTTAACTATGTGTGTAAACTATGGGACGTATAAATTAATTAAATAAATTAAGTTTTATAGAGAAAATAATCAATAACTTGTTTTATTTAAATATTGAAGCAGAATAATTAGTTGAACGTTTGTTAGGTGGTGAATAAAAGAAACTGTGAATTCCGTTTATTTTATAACCTCTTTAAGGTTAGAGCTAAAGCGTTTCCTTTTGTCGATGTTGAGTCCTGTGCGGGTAGATTAGATTTATTTGTATTTTTTTTAATTATTTCGTTGGTTTTTCTTAGCGAATTGTGAAGTTTTGAGTTATAGCCAATTTATAATAATTTTATACGATAATATTATGAGTAATTCTGCTCTGTTTGCTTGCTCCAAGTGTTTGACTCGACATCCGTTTGAAGAGCTTTCGTCAGGACAGCAGTTGTGTAAAGTCTGTTTTTGTTTGTTTCTTCGATTTTTTTTCTATTTATAAACATTATTTATTACAACATATCTTCTTAAATATGCCGTTTACTTTTAATTTTTATTCAAAATTCATCTCAGATCGTAGGATTAAAAAAAAATCGGCTGTAAAGATCTGTTGCTCTCTCATTTTCTTATATAATGAAAAAATATAGTTTTTTTACGCTTCATCAAATCATCGGAACTTAATTAGGAATGTTTGGCTCTAATGTTTTAAGTGATATAATCCTTATAAATGTGTATATATTACTATTATAATGATGGAATTGCGAAGATTTTATCTCTTATGCGTTTTTAATTTGATGACCGCATTTTTCTTTTATAGTTTTATTTTAACTTAAATCCAATAAGAGGTGTTTTTGGCTACAATTAATTTACACGTAAAAGATTTCAATATTTTATTTAATTTAGTAATTGCGTAACTGTCTGACCATGAAAAATCTGATATTTCTTAATGTGTTTATCTTTTAATATGAAGTTTGGCCAACTGTAATTAATAGATAGAGTAATTATTAGATTAAAAATGTTTTTTAATTTTTTTATTAGACAAAGGAAATATTTTCCATCCAGAGTATAGTAGTCCCTTAGTCTACCAATAATAGATATCAGGCAAGGGCCCCATGTTCTGTAGTAATAAAATAAGTTACTATAATATCACTTATCAGAAAATGACTTAAAATTACCTGATTAAAAATGAACACTATATCTGGCAGCATACTGATGTAAGATGGTAAATACCTTAACCCAGGTGTCAATCAAATCTAATTTTAAAGGGTAATTCGATCCCTTAAGCCTCGTCCAGACTGACGAACCATGCACAGAAATGAGCCGATAATGCTCAGCTCGGTGTTCCGATTTCAATTAAATTAAATGCCCTGAACTGATTATAGGACGAGCCGAGACCTACATGATCCACAACGAACTGCTGAAAATGTCTGTATCGGGAAATCTTAGTTTAATATATTTTACTTTTTAATTTAAACTGCTAAATTTGTAGATGGTGTTTACAATGGATAATAAGAAAGCTGTATCGGCGTTGGCATATATTTATATTTAAATGGCCAATTATAAGAATAAAAGTAAACGACGACATTGGTGGATGACTATATTTTTTCTCGATAGGGAAAAGCTATTTAGTTCTGAAATTATCAGATATTTAAAATTTCAGCATATCAGGGGGTATATAAAAATTTTACTCGCATGACTCCTTTGGACTTAAAACATTTATTATACCTTAACTTAACTTATTTCTCAATCAATATTATTTCATAAGTTTTAAACTGGCAATTGTGTAAATAGTTTAGATAATTAAGTTATTCGTAATTTATGATTTTTACCTTTTAATATTTATTTTTAATTAGTTTTTAAAGATATAAATAAGGATAATTTAAAATTAAGAATTAAAAAAAAAAAATAGCAAGAGGATAAAGGTTTGTATTATTTGTTTTGTTTATTTATGAAATAAACAATAAGTTATTTTTTAAGTAGAGAAGGTTCAAACCTGCTCGGCTTATTTGTATGTCAGTCCACACTCCCAAATGGCCGTACGGGCATCCCTTTGATGTTTTGTCAAAACACTGACCACAACTGGATCACTGAACATACCTTGCTCGTTTGGCACCTGTGCAGAGACTTTACCATCAAACATCATATTTTTGCAAAATATTTAATCTTGTTTTGGGGCCTTGCTTTGCTTGCTCTGTTTAGTTCAGCTGTCTAGACAAGGCTTTAACAATATCTGAATCATCCCTTATTAAATTCGTTTACTGGACTCCTTTGCTTACTTCGAAATTAACGTTAAAAGAAATGATTATTAATAGGCTTTTTACCTCTTCACTTTTTAGATAATAGATTAATATCAACTGTTGGGAAAATATTTTATATAGGTACTCCTCTGCATCAGCATATCAAAGTTAAAATATCTATTGCCCTAAAAGTGTATTATCCTAAGATATAGTCACTTTATATCTAGAAGAGATCATTTCCAGAGACCAAAGGGTCATTATTGTTTGTAAACTTATTTTTTAACATTGGATGTATTTATTTTTTCAGGACTGTAGGGGTTCTACTCCTGTGGTAAAATGTACTTATTGCAGGTCGGAGTTTCCTCAAACTAAGTAAGTGTAATGAAGAAGAGCTTACTGTTTGTTTTATTTCTATAACCAGTTTTGCTGGAGTTAGTGTAGATGTGGTGTTAAAGTCAATAGTCACATTTGCTCGCCCATCTAAGGACGAAGTTGAGGTCAAGGATTCGATCCTGTTTCTAGGCACTTTGATTTACCATGGGTATTGATAAAACAGTATTCACTTTTGCATTACATGGTGTGTGAAATGGCTGAACTCCATACGGTGTTGTGGCTTAATTGCTATTATTTAACAATGGCTTGTCCTCCCCATTTTACTACTACTAACCAGGATATTAATTTACTTGGTTATCCACCCTATATCTGTTTACCACTTATAAATAATTCCTTTGTCTAAATAATTATTTAGACAAAGGGATATCTAGTCCAAAGTTTCTTTGGGACAATGAAATATCACACTTATACATGTAAAGGTGATAATATCACTTAGTCTAATTTACTATTAGGACAAGGAAATATTTACACTTGAAGTTTTGGGTGGGTAACCAAGTAAATAACTGTCCTAACCATTTTGCTATTATTTAGGGGTTTAATACTTAACAACTGTAAATAAACTCCTTTTAATTGCAAATAGTAGAAAAACATTATCTGAATACTATTACATTTTTAAATTCGTTTAAGTAACTTTGTACGTTTGTTTTTTTGTCTTTAGCAAACTAAGTTCTATTTGTCCTAAATGTGAGAACAACGTTAAGCAATTTGGGAAGCCAACTGCATGTGAATATTGCAATATTATTGCTGCATTTATCGGTAACAAATGTCAGCGATGTACGAACTCCGAGAGAAAATACGGACCACCTGTTACCTGTGAGCAGTGTAAACAGAAATGTGCCTTTGATAGAAAAGATGATGATAAAAAGGTTGGTATTTTTTATTTTCACTACTTAATTTATTTTATTTTAAAATGTAGTTAGAGGGATAAATAGATTAATGACATCTTTATAATTGAGAAGTAAAATTTTAGTAAATTCTGAAATAAACAAAAACTATTTATTATCAATGTAAAATTAAGTTGTGATAATAAATTATTTTAAGTCTACTCAACTTTAAGTAGTAATAAGTTAAGTAGTTTTATTTTCCACGAAGTTAATTGTTTAACTGTGATAAAAATTATCTTTAAAACATTATTTTGTTTCTAGGTTGACGGGAAGCTGCTCTGTTGGCTATGTACTCTGTCTTACAAGCGAGCTCTAGCTAAAACAAAACAGTCGGATTCTGAAAGAAGAGCAGCTCATATGAAAATGGCTGCACAACGGAACAAAATGAAGGATGGCAGGTAATGACTATTGCTTAATGATTTGATATGTTGGTATCGAGTTTTGTTGTTTTTTATTTCTTTTTCAACTTTGGCTCAGTGTCATTGGTGGAAACACTTCTTAGAAATAATTATAGATGAAACAAATACGTTTATTTCTTTTTGTAGAAGCCTCTTTTGGATTTTCTCTGTTTTATTAATAATTTATATTTACCCTTAAAAAATCAACCCTTTTTATTCTCTCTAATGCCGCATTATTTTCTTTTTTGTGTGTATATACATCACACTAAGTCTATCTCCCCTCCTTTCCCGTTTCACTCTTTTAGGTTGCTGTCTTCATTACAGATTTCTAGTTCATTTTAAGAGGCAGCTCTATGATAGTTAAGTTTGGTGTACTGGTTGCCCTTAAAATTTGTATCTTCTTTTTTCTCAAAATCTAGCCAGCCATGTCCTATAAGGTTCTAAAAAACCCTACTATCTAACGAATTTATCCTTACCTCTCCAGAGTTCCTGCAACTGACATTTCCATGGCTATAATTAGAAAAAGTTTATTATGTAAGTAACAGTTGTTATATAATAAATTAATATGTAAGAATAAACAGGGTAACAGGGTAATTAAGGCCAAAGGCCATTTACCTAGAGGCTTGCAGCTTCAAGAAATAATAGAACAACAAATTTTAAAAACAACTCTTACATAACTTATTTGTAAATATACTAATCACTTAACTAAATTAATAAATATATGTAATTTTATTAGAATACGAGGTCACAAGAGATCTTCGAGTGGTAGATCTGAAGGAAGCAAGGATATTAGCCGAGAGAGTAATGATGGTTCTCCTGTAGTTAAAGCAGCTCGGCAAGGCAACCATCGTCCTCCTGGTGAAACTTTGGACCCCAACTCCTCTGATCACGTTGTTGCTATGACTCAACTAAAAGAGCAAATGGCTTCCTTACAGAAACAGCTTCTTCAAAAAGATAGTGTTTTGTTATCTAAAGATAAACTGGTTTGTCATTAGTATATTTACCTTATTTTATTTTATTATTTATAATAGGTTTGTTCGAACAACACTTCAAACTAGTTTGAAACTGTCTGACACGTGTGCATTAGCAACAGGAGTTCAATTTTAGTCCGATGTGCACGCGTCGGACAGTTTCAAACTAGTTTGAAGTGTGGTCTGAACAAATTTATTAATTATTGATTATGTCTGGGAAGAATTTCTTCACTTTGCCAGGGTTCGTTCAATGGAACCATGTAAATAGTCTATCTTACGAGATACTATTTAACCCCTGGAATAAAATAGAATAATACTCAGCCAATTAGTTAAGCACATGTCTTCCTCACATTCTATTTTTCATGTGATTTTATTTAGCAACCCATTATTTTCTAATTTATTTAATGTTCTTGTGGGAGTTGTTTAGGGTTAGTAATAAAATTGAGAAAACGTTGCTTCGTGGATGTGATCTGGCTATATTACGCCTTTCTGCCAGTTGATTAAAGGTGTGTGAACGAAATATTTTTTATACAGCAGAACAATAATTATCAACTAATTAATATATCAACTAATTATTTTTTAAATTGGTTTCGTCTGTATATATTTTCTCTTGTAACACGTCTGTCGTATTTAAATAATATTACAGTAGCAATTACCTCATTTTATACTAAACAATAGTCATAAAATTTAAACATTAAAGGAGAACAAACAGATAACAAAAGATACTCGTATCTCCCCAAGTTTTGATTTTTACATTTAATAAGTGTGAACGGTTGAAATTAATTTGGGATCATCTGTAGGCTTTAGTCAACAAACCATCCAAATTTCTTAAAATCAAATGAGTTCTTTTAAACCATTGACTTTTGTAACCTCATGCTTTTTATAGACATTTGTTTTATAAATATATTTCATTTTTTACACATTTTTTCTTTTTTTTCAGATAACTGAGCTTAAAGCCAAACATTTCACTATTGAAACAGAGTTAAGAAATAAAATGAAGAATGAACAAAATGAAAATGATAAGAAATTTGAAGTATTATCATCGAAACTCAAATCACTCAGAAAAGAAGTGGCAACATTGAAAAAAAGTGGTGGGAAGAAAAGCTTAGGATCGGCTGGAGCTGCTACGGGCAGCGGAGCTGGCAGTGGTGGAAGTGGAACGGACAGTCCTTTACCTTAACTTAACTTATTTCTCAATCAATATTATTTCATAAGTTTTAAACTGGCAATTGTGTAAATAGTTTAGATAATTAAGTTATTCGTAATTTATGATTTTTACCTTTTAATATTTATTTTTAATTAGTTTTTAAAGATGATATCTGTATAATCATGGTTTACAGAAACTTCGTAAATTTGTTTATGCCGGTCCAAAACAAAAAATTAAATAAAAATACATTATGGAGTGTTCATGACCATTTTATTAAATTTTTATTATTTTTTGGACCATTTTTTTATATTACTGGAAAAAGGATATTTTTATATTAACAGTATTAAGCCGTGCTTATTTTTTATAGTTTCGAGCTGTCAAATTTGTTATAAAATTTAACATGAGATTACTGTTTGAATCTAGAGATTAACTTGCATTTGAAATACTGATCTCGTTTTTTACTTTTTTCCCCCAAAAAATAAAGCAATAATTAATTTTTCTTGAAATTTTGTTGTTTTTTTAAAAAAAAAAAAAGTTATTCTTCATATCTATAAGAAATAAAAGGGACCTGTCTGTATATTTTCTTTTTGTATTGTAAATATAGTTGTTTCTTTTTTTTCTACTTTTTATAAATTGTTAAAATATATAAATGAGCAACCCTTTGTTAGTTCTGTGAATGTAAGGATAATGTACGGTGTTATTTTACTGATATGTACCTTTACGTGTAAACTTTCTTGCTCGACACTTTATAAATAAGCACAACAATTTTTTTTTAATCCTGAATTATGTTAAAATTGATTTTACTTTCAATTCTATGAATTGTTTTTGTCAAAGAATTGTTGACCTCTTATTATTGAGATTCAATGTTGTATAATTAGGTTATAATTAAATAGAAATTCCAATAAATGAATGCTTTTTTAATGTGTTTTCTTTATTATTTTTACGAGGCTGAATCGAGTAGTATTCATGCACCAATTACTCTTATTGGCTACACCGTCTTATTAGTGCTCAACATCTTTAACTAAATGCGATGGAGAAATTGAGATTAGGAATTATTTTTTAGAGACAGTGTATACAGAGTATACAGTGCAATTCATGAAAGAAGACTTGTGTTGACAGGGTGGGAAATCAGATGACACTCAGATTGGCCAATCTATGTAAAGGTAAAATAAAGTCACTAGGTCTGTTTTAAATGGGTATCCCTAGGCCGCGTCCCACCACTAGAGATTTTTATTTTTGCCTAGTTGGCTCAACCTGTTGCCTGCCAAAATCTCAAGCTCTCATTGGCTCTCTCCCCCCCCTGTCAAACTTACCTGCGCTGTCAACGCACGTCTTCTTTCCTNCCCAAGGGCCGCGCCCCTCCACTAGAGATTTTTATTTTTGCCTAGTTGGCTCTAACTATTGCCCGCCAAAATCTCGAGCTCTCATTGGCTCTTCCCCCAATTTGTCAAACTTACCTGCGCTGTCAACGCACGTCTTCTTTCCTGAAAGGTACGTTAAACCTCAAAAAATTATGTGTTTTTATAAGAATATTTTGAAAGTAAAGCTTAGCTTGTAGCATTCAATCCGCTATAATTAAAAAACTACTCTGTTAGTCCTACTTTAATTATACCTGTTGAAAGCCCCAAATCACCACATTTTTAGCATACCATTAAGAGTAGCAGGCTCTAGAATTTCAGGGTCGAATTTAAATGCTTAGCAACTGTTGATTTGAAAATCAATGAGTGACTGAAAGGTTTTTTTATGCTCTTTAAAATCATTCCTTAGCCCAATTTCTCTATTTCATTTAGTTTTTTGAGATATTGTGAATTTACTTAAAATTTTCATTTAAATCAAATTATAATTATTATTAACTACGGGAAACATACAGAGAAAAATAGACTCCAGAGCCGGGATATGAACCACGGGCCTCTAAATTACCAGTCTAGCGCTCTACTACACTGGAGGATGATTTCTTCTGAGGTTATTGATACCTTGTCTCGAATTTAAGCTCATTCTCCAGTGTAGCTTAGTTGGTAGAGCGCTAGACTGGTAATTTAGAGGCCCGTGGTTCAAATCCCGGCGCTGGAGTCTACTTTTCTCTGTATGTTTCCTGTAGTTAATAATAATTATAATTTGATTTAAATGTTCTGTAGTATGAATACTACCAAAAATGAATTTAAAATTTTCATAAAATACTCTAAAAACAGAAATAAATCTGTCTCAAAAAGGAATGACATTTTTTTGTTGCATTTCACCTAGATTGGCCGCCAGTTACTTTATAAAATTTTATTGCATGTCCCCGCCTGTATAGAATGAAATTATAGTGAATTAGATTCAGGTGTATTTATACATATAAATAGGTTTTAAACTAAGTGTCTGTCGTTTGAGTAGACACCAGTATCGATCGCAAATATGTTTTCTTGGAACAAGAACAGGTTGGTGAGACATAGACAGTTATGTCCAATGTGACACAATGATTAGTGATGTATTTAAAATTATTCCTTAGCCCAATTATCTTCCTGTTGATACAGGAAGATTCACTATCTATTGGAGTAGCTTGAATATTTTTTTAATATACCGTCTAATGTATCAAACCTGTTCCAACTTGAAGAAGATCCCCGATCAATCCATGGATGATTTATGGACAGAGCAAATGGGGGGGTTACCCATTCAAATTGGTTAGTGGTAAATTCATCTTATTTTTTTAAAAGCAAAGTAGGCAATTATCAATGCGATAGCGATAATCCATTAAATGTCTGATTCATATCTCACTGAAATGTCACTCTCATATCTAAATTCCAAAGGCAATAAAAATCAAAGGGATTATTAATTTAATGAACACTACAAAAAAAATTTTTAGTAATGTGTACTCTAAAAAATTCAAATGCCGAACTTCCAGCCACGTTGAGGCAATACATTTAAGAAATGGCTCGGTTGAACTGAGATACACAGTGCGATCGAGAATTGCTTGGCCTTGGCAGCAAGAGATTTTATCCCTTTGTCAAACAGTACATTTGTATTATTTATATATTTGAGTGATTATGTATGCATGATTTGTACATAGGAGAGTTGATATCCCTTAGTCAATATAATACATTCCAGTAAGGCCTGCACACCTTTATAACCTCTTCCCCCTCACAGCACCGTCTTCTTCAGTTTTACCAAATACCAAATGGCTCTTGTTGAATTTGAGCCAAATGAGTCTTGACAGCGCGGGAAAGTCAAAAAATGTGGAGGGCGGCCAATGAGGGGACAGGATTTTAAAATCCTGAGCTTTCCTTTCAAGAATCGTTTACCAGAAACAATATGTCTCCACAAAGCTCTCTTTTTCTAAAAATTTAAAACCAAATTCTGATTACATTTTGTGCGCTTTAGAGAGTTTTGTAAAATATTTGTGGATACTTCTGAAATGGTTTGTCAACGTTTTATTCTCGGAATAAACATTTAAACAAAAATAAGAGTGGCGAGTGAAACATTTATTCTAAGAACAAGAAAGTGTACTACTATAATATTATTTATCTCCGATGGTACTAAATTTGTTAAAAACCTAAAACAACTCTGACCTCTACAAATTGTATTTGTAGAGGTCAGAGGTCTCAGCTCTATTGTTATCAGTTATCATATCATATTTATCTTATCACATTTCCTTATCAATTGCTATAACAACAAAACAAAATCAGTTAATTTTTACTTCATTATTAAAAATGTATGTGGCGTGGAGAATATATCGATGCGAGGAGACATGAAATGAAAATGTTAATTAAAACATAATAGGTAATTCTTTCTCACATCCTCATCTTTGAAAAACAAAAGACGTTTTTCCTTTATTTGATAAGCGTTATCAACGATTAAGTTTTACGTCGTATGTAGTTTATTTGTAACATTTTAATTGATCACTTATTACATTTTCTGACGAAACTAATGTTTTATTTTCAAATTGATTTGAGAGCTTTTGTGTTTAAAAGTCTGTGACAATGGTTATTACAGTATCTCTTCAGCATATTTATAGATTCCCAGTTGAATTAGTTTTTAAATGTTATAACGAGAAATACAATGATACAAATCTAAAAACTCATAATATCGAAAAGGTTGAAAATGAGGAGAAGAAAGAAGGTAATGACAGTTTATTTTACTTGATATTTGTGTAACATTTTATGGTTGTAAATACTTACTTAACTATTCTTAAACTATTTAGGAGTTATAAAGTTTTAAATAACCAAGTGGTTGTCGAACACCCTTACAAAACAATAAATAAATAACCTTTGAAATGCGTAAACACATAATCAATACAGAGACTTTCTTCTACAAAGTTCTGTCTTTCTAGTTTGGCATCTCTATATTTGTTTGGGGGATATGGGATGTATAATTATTATTAGAAGTAATGTTCTTTAGAGTTGGTAAATTATTGGGTTATAATGATTATCGATATATTTAATAGCCTTCATCTCTTATATATGTTATTATATTGATAAATTACAATAACAAATAAATAAAGTATCACTATTTT
The DNA here is from genome assembly GCA_001010745.2 of Gerris buenoi. NCBI lineage: Eukaryota > Metazoa > Arthropoda > Insecta > Hemiptera > Gerridae > Gerris > Gerris buenoi. The sequence goes on along the minus strand of KZ652773.1, from coordinate 100,121 downwards.
GACAAAAAGACAATCCTTTTTGTATTTATATTACAAGGGATATAACCATTTGTATACATTTATTTATAACCAACTTTGGCTAAAGTTAATTGTATGGTGCCATCGAAACCTTAATTACAGTACAATTCAGGAAAGAAGACGTGCGTTGACAGCGGTGGAAAGTTTGACTAATTGGGGGAGAGCCCAATGAGAGCTCGAGATTTTGGTGGGCAATAGGTTGAGCCAACTAGGCAAAAATAAAAATCTCTAGTGGAGGGGCCCCCACAGTAGGTTGGCCAATCTGAGTGTCATCTGATTCCCCGTGCTGTCAACGCACGTCTTCTTTCCTGAATTTTAAAAGCAGCAGTTTAAAATTCAAGGGCAAAAAAATTAATTTCTGTAAGCAGCACCATACAGTACACTTTTACCCTGACTTCAACTGGTTTTTGAACAAGGTGATATTTTTATTTCCGAATTTTACAAGTTAATCTCGGCTTCATAGTGGCCTCAGCCTTATCATTATAAGTGCTTCAGGAGGTTCCATTCCTGACTCCTGGGACCCATGATCGATGTTCACTTAGCATTGTGGCATAAATGAGTAACTGTAGGTTTGCCTGCTTTACTTACTACTTTTGTGCAACAGTATAATAACAGATAATGCTCGTAGCTGCGTATTCAGTTTAGGACAAACTCAAAGAAACTTTAAGGATTTATACTCATGCCATTATACTTTGTAAATCTGACAGCTCAGACTGGCCAACCTGTGTTAAGAAAAAAATAAAACCACTAGCTGGTTGTCTTAAGGTTATCCAGTGATATTTTTGTTTGCCTAGTTGGCCCGACCTACTACCCACCAAAATCCCAAGCTCTCATTGACGCCCCTCCTGATATTTCGTGCTGTTAGAATAACAAAGTATAATGGCATGATTATAGTGACAACAATTTATCTACAGTGTGAATATTTTAAAATTATAACTTTTTCTTTCATTTTGTATGTACATGTAATAATAATAAGCCTTTATTTACTTTAAACAAAACAAAGAATAACATTTTTTTATAAAAAACAACATAAAATTAAACTTCAGTCAGCCCATCTCAGGGCATAGGCCTCTCCCAATCGAGACCATGCTTTTCTATCTTGAGCAGATCGATGCCACAACATTCCACAAAAATTAGTGATATCGTCTCTCCACCTTCTTCCTGGTCTTCCTCTCTTTCTTGATCCATCTCTTGGATCAAGAGATGGATAAATGGTGATTCGCTGAGCCCATCTCTGCTCATCCATTCGGGCAACATGTCCGGCCCACTGCCATTTTAAACTTAGCGTAGCTTCTCTTAAGTCCCTCATGCCTGTCCTCTTTCTTAGATCTGTGTTTTTTACTCTATCTCTGCGTTTGACTTTTAACAAGCTTCTTTCTATAGCCCGCTGGGATACATCTAAATGGTGCAAAACTGTTTGTGAAAGGGCCCAGGTCTGACATCCGTAAGTGATGCATGGTGTCACACAGTTGTCGAACACTTTCCCTTTCAACTCCGGCACCATATCACTCTTGAAGATATGTTTCAGGGACCAGAATTTTTTCCATGCTATCTCAGTCCTTCTTTTTACTTCCTTCAGTCCTCCTTGGTCGAAGTGTATTAATTGCCCCAGGTAAATTGTTTCTTTTGCTCATTTTAACTTTTTCCCCTCTAGCTTTATAGTTTTTTCTTCACCATTTGTGATGATGCAGCTTTTCTCAAGATTTATGCTTAATCCAGCACGCTGGCCTGCTTCATTTAGTTCCTGTAACATGGCATCGATTTCCTCTGAAGTTTCGGCAAATATAACCACATCATCCGCAAACCTAAGGTTGTTCAATTTAGCCCCGTTTATGCTTAATCCTTTCTCACTCCAGTTCAACATTTTAAAGGTCTTTTCTAAAGCCGCTGAGAATAAATCCGGAGATAATGGATCTCCTTGTCTTACTCCTCTTGCTAAATTAAAAAAGTAGCCATATTTCTCTAACTTTACTCTTGCTCTGCTATTGCCATACCAATAACATAGAACCTCTATTATGTGGATGTACATGTACACAGCTTTATTTTATTAATTAATTTTTCCACCTGTTGCATCGTGACTAAATATTAGTAAATTGTATAAGTTCAATGTGAGATGTTAATACAACGATACATACATTTAAAATGTTTTTATGAAATAAAGAAAGGTGTCTTTCCTCCAAAAGTTAAGAGACACCTGAACACTGACCTATACCTGACTAACACCACATGTGACCTACACTCACATTTCTATTTGTTTTATGGACCACTAATGCTTAAAACCCGTCTTTGTTCTATAAAGTTACCTTTATTGGAGAGACGTCTTTCTTCATTCCTTATTAAGTCACTTCACCATTCATCTTATCAATTTTTACAATTGTATTTAACATTTAAATTATCATTTTTTAAGTTTTTGGTAGTATTCATACTACGGAGAGTTTAAATTTTAAATTAAATCAAGTTATAATTATTATTTACTATGGGAAATAGACAGAGAAAAACAGACTCCGGCACCGGGACTCGAACCACAGGCCTCTATATTACCGTTTGTTTATAATAATTATAACTTGATTTAATTTAAAATCTAAACTCTCCGTAGTATGAATACTACCAAAAACTTAAAAAATGAATTTCTAATTGATTGTACAAGGTACAGGTACTAATCGGGTACTTTATAATTATAAGCGTTAATTCTCGGTCTAGTTCTATTGTCGAAAAATTGGACTTACTTAGAATTGTAGAAAATTGAAAGCTTAGTTCGGGATTAGATATCGAAAATCGTTCTCCGGTATAGCTTAGTTGGTTAGAGCACTGTAACGGTAATATAGAGGCCCGTGGTTCGAGTCCCAGTGCCGGAGTCTGTTTTTCTCTGTCTATTTCCCATTGTTGATAATAATTATAACTTGATTTAATTTAACATGGGAAAAAAAAATTATTAAAATAATTTTTAAATTATTAAATTTTAAATTTCAGAGGCTGGGATGGTCTGCGTGACAAGAACAATAAGTTTTGCCAATTTCTTTCCATCTATATTTCAAAGAGTGAGTATTTTGTTGTTTTGGGGCTTTTATAATTATTTAATTTATTTTGTGTAGCTAGCTGATATTTTTATTGCCTCTTTGTTATTACATGAGTGCATACATACTTACTCTAGTCTATCTGCTAGAGGCAGTGGCGTAACTAAGAAATCCGGTGCCCCCCCGCAACTTTATAAATGCACCCCCATAAGCTTACAAAATATACCCCCCCCCCCTAACAGATTTGTCATGTTTGTTTATTTCTATTTTATTTATTTATTTTATGACAACACTGGTTACTATTAATTTCCAATGTTTTTGTTTTGATTTGACAGAATATAGTTAGTTGTATTTTGAGTTCAACAGAGTTTAATTTATTTGAAGAATTTAAGATATATGTTATGTAATTTAATTATTGTAAAAACATAATACCATTTTTCATATAGATACAGCTTAAATTAAAGTTATTACTATTTCAAAATTTCATCAGTAAACCTTACATTGCTTTATAAGTAAAGGTGTTATTTATAGAATTGTTATTTTTATACTTAACCACAAAACNTCTCATGACATTCTCACCCTGATTTCTTTTATCTCTAATTTATTTTTATCTCCCAAAAATAATTCCAAATTCCCAAATAATTCCGCCCACATAGTTTATTTTAATTTTTATTATTAAATATTATTTTTTACACATTTTTCGGCGCCCCCTAGAGCAGGCGCCCCCCCGCACCACGGGGTTGGCGGGGGCGCTATTTACGCCACTGGCTAGAGGTAGCAGTAGTAGTAAGGTCCTAGTATTTGAACTTGACGGGTCGGACGAACCACTTGTTCAAACCTAGCAATTAGGCCATTTTACTATACCCGTGGTAGAGAGTTCTAGCCACTTCACACATCATACCTCTCTACATTGTACCGCCGAAGCGAGTATGACGTGATCAATAGTGAGCCACATAAATCAGAGCGTTAGGGCGAGGAATCGAACCCACGATCATACCTTTCATGATTCAGAGATGGCTGAGCAGACGTGGTAAGTTATTTAACCCACACGACCACGCTGGCTCTCTGCCTGCTAGGGGTAAAGATAGGTATTTAAAAAAAGAAACAAAAAAAAACAGCCAAGATGATTTTTATTTATATATTTTTTTAATTCTCTTCTTTTTTGTGATGGTGCAAAAATTCAATTTTGATGGATTTACACGTTTTGTGGTACCCTGAGTCCAAAAAAGTGGTTTTTAAAAAATGACAGTCATCTGTGCAGACATGTGAAGCCTAAACTACTGGGCCAATTTTGACGGAATTTGGCATACATGTTCAGAAAAATCATACCCCAAGGGGAAATCGAGATAAAATTTGGGGCAAAGGACCCATATTTTTTATTACTAGATAAATAAAGCAAAAAATTTAGTACCAAATTTTACAAATAATATGATTGGTCAGCATTTTTTATTTATTTATTTGTTTGCTGTTTACAGATAAAATCATTACAAAATAAAGAGATATCTATGGAGGAAGAATGTTGGTTAGACAGCCCTAGCAGACGATATTGGGTTCGGAGTCATAACTTAACTTGGCAGGATGATGCAACCTTGGCTCATTCTGCTTACTTGTCTCCTGATGAACACAACAACCATTGGTATATTATGTTGGATTAATTTGATATAAATGGATATTAGATCAGGTGCAATCAATACAAAAGAAATAAACAAGAGGTTTTACATATGTGTGTAGCATGGGCGGTGAGATTGGACTGGTGAAGTAACCTTTAAATTACCTTCTTACATAACCTTACCACACAGTGTTTTATTTACAAGACACACTAATCTTAATTACTAAATAAAGATCTATGTACATATATATTATAGATGTTCCAACATATTAGTCATTCAAAAATGTTTCCTCCCATAATCGTACCACGAGTTCTATATAATTCCATTATTAAAAGTAATTAAATAACTGTTTCAGGACACGATGGGACCAGGAAAGTTTTGCCGATTTTAGTAGTTGGGGTAAGCTCGGGACTATATTGGAACTCTATATGAAAAGACATATTGAGATAAAAATGAAAGAAGAGATAAAGACAATGGAAAATGCAATGTCTTCTATGAAACAAAAAACATAACTGGTGTTAATACTTAATCCTGTTAAAATTATTGAAATTCAGGAAAGATTTCTTTTTTAATGATATTTTAAATAATTATCTTAATTTAAAACAAAATAATATTACTAATTCTAAACTTAAAGACAATAATGCTAGATAATTCTAGCAAGTTTAAAGTTTTGTGTAGAATTATTTGAACGTAATATTTTTCTTCTTAGTACACATTGTATTACTTTAATTTTTGGAGAGTTCTTGTAGGTATTAAGGTATACTTTCTATTATTCTATATAAGAATTTCTATTTTGTTCCCTTTTCATAATAAATTCTTTTAAATATTCTGTCCAAAAACATCCTTGAAGCAATGTGCCAATTTCTAGTTTTTGTATAAGTTTTCTCAATTAAAAAATGCTAAATTTCAATGCTAATATAATCTCATAAAAATAGGTATTTTTGTATATCTTACTCTGTTTAGATTTTGAATTTTTTTCCTAACTCAATTTTACGAAGACACCAACAATTTGATTGCTTGATTTCTCCCTTTTTACCCATTTCGATATGTATTACTTGTCTTTTTACAAATTTTGACTCTCTGACCCTAAGACCCCCATTACTATAATAATAATTAAGATAAATTTGGTTGGCCCTGACCCCTAGTGGTCTGTTGTGCAACAGTTTTTTTCCCCCTTAATTTATTAGTAAATTTGTTATAATTATAAAAGTAAAAATGTATGACAATTCACTATCTTTACCTGCTAATGGGAATTGAACTTTAGACCCCTTTAATTATGCATTTATCAGGGTAATTTTTATCTGTCTTTTCATCCTTTATTCTCTAATAATATTATTTTTAACTTGTCAGGCTAGAATAAGGTGAAATGGTTAATATATTGAGGTAGATAGCTTAATATATTAGGGTTAAAGGCTTAGTGTTATTAGAGGTCGACCAAGAAGTCATGAACACGGTAGAAACTGAAAGCTTAGCTTCGTTTAAAGTCGGAACTTCCGAGTATTGCCGAAGACAGTATAGTCGGGTGCTATTCTAGTTTGTATGGCATGCACAGTTATGTCAATTCTCACAAATAACAACAGGAAGGTTTCCAATCTGTTAGGTTTCCTGTTTTGTTTGTTTTTATACAGTACGAGTTATAGTCACAACTGTCTTAAACGATTTTCCTACGATCCACAAATCCACGGGATGATGCAAATACAAAGGACGCTACAAATAACGGGGTAGGAAATCAAAAGTAACAAGTCAAACTCAGAAATAAAGAGGAATAATCAATAAATAATAATATAAAGATATCATCGTATAGTAGAAGTGATTTCTTATCAGGTACTGTGTTGCCTGTAGCAAAAAATATAGAATTTAAAAAAATAAAATGATTAATAACCAAAGAACAACACTGTGTTTTTTGACGGTGGTCTATTTTATTAAAAACTGACTGTACATGACGACACTAGCGCACTCCTCAGATTTCCATGACTTCTTGGTCGACCTTTAGTAATAGTTATTACTGCTATTATTCAACCTTCTTTATCAAATAACTAGCTGGGTACCCATGCTTCGCAACGGAGTGTTTTACAGGGGATATATTTAATTTTATGTTGTCTTAACCTTTTATCAAATTAGACTCACATTTTGTATTTCCACTAAATAAGTAGTCCCTATAAAGAATTTAAGTTTTAAAAAATTTGTATTATTATTTACACTTGCCTTCCATAACAGTTTAAAAATAGTAGACTGCATATTTTTACAATCTGTGATTGTATTTTGCTCTGTGATCATTAAGTGCAATTTAGGAATAGCCAACAAAGAAAACTATTGTTATGTTATACAAATGTTTGTTTTTTGTTTTGTTATTGTTTATAAATTATTTTTATTACAGTATATGATATTTTGATACAGTTTGCTCAATTATGTTATTGAAAGTAATTACATTTTATTTTATACAGTTTTAAAAATAAAACATTTTACATAAGAATGTTTTTTTAAATTTAATTTATTTCCTGCTTCTTAAAACTTATTAAATCATCAAGAAACAATTTTATGTGACTTATTTCTTCATAATGAAGGTTTGAGGGATACAGCTGCAGCGTCAATTACTGTATCGCATCGAATATAAGATGCACCCCAATTTTGAGAATATATTTGGTTAAAAAAAAAAATTGAATGCAAAACGCCCTTTTACATAATTACTTGTATGATTTTCATCTTTAGCAGAGGCATAGGTTAATAGGAACGAGGAGAGACAACACCTGACGGAGGTAGTTGTATATACAAGGTGTATCAATTTCAGATGGACATAGAAAAAGGGGTATATCTACAGATAATTTGGAGCAAAAAAGTTCATAAAGCTAGTCCAATTCTCAACGGTGTAGGAGCTATAAGCAAAAATAGACTGTGTTAAAAACAATAGACCTCTATACCTTAAAAACTGAAATAACTCAAAAAAATATTAGTCTTGGAACAATGAATGTCGTAGCTTTAAGCAGAGCTGTTTGAAAACAAAAAAATTGATTAAAAAAAAATAAAAATCTGAAAAACTTTGTGCCCACTTATCAATAAGACCCAAATGGGAGAAATTCGTACTAAGTTAGAAAAAGTTGGTGCTATTGATAAGCTTTAAAAAGATATTTTATTCTTACTATTATTCCTTACTACTAAATAATTGAGAACCATTCTTGTTGTAGAAATAATGTAGGCTCGTTTGAATCAGCATCAGTGCAAGTTGCTACTATACTGATTGTGTGCGTAGTGTAACGTGTCAAGATTTGTTGACAATGTGTCGATGTCATTTTGTTTTGATATAGATTTGAGTTATCTTTCTGATGTGTTCAATATATATGTATGTTCAATTATAGTTAATATTCTTGTATCTTAAATACGTAACAGTACTTTTTAGAGGGAATATTAAAAAAAAAAGAAAAAAAAAAGAATTTTAGAGCAAGTCAATATGTTTATTTATCTTACATTTCATTAAGCCCACTTTATTATATACTACTAGGATTAATAATTTTCTCAATGGTCTCTACAAATACATTGATATAATGCATATAATAGAATTGTTTACATCATACATTGTTTAAGAGGTGTAAATATGCAGAGTGTTAAAGAAAGAGTGTAAAATATTTAGAGTTAATAAAATAAACAAAAATAGTTTCAGTAAATATGGATCGGCAAAGTAACGGTCTCGGAGATATGGAAAGTTATTCTTTTTCAAAACATTTATTTGCAATTATGTTTATGTATGAACAATAAAAAAAGCTACTAGCAAAACCAAAAGATAAAGTTACAGAAGATGTTCAAAGTGCCTTCCTTCCATTTTCGAGCAGGCACAACATCGTTGTCTAAAGGATATTCAAATTTTTTACAAAACCCCCTCATTGGCTAAAATTTGATGATATATTTTATTAATTTGTAGCTGCAGCTCCTTGAGGCTATATTTACAGGAGTATCTAATGCTTATGAATATCCCCAATACAATAAATATAGGGTGTTTAAATTAGGCAATCTAGCAGGCCAAAGACAAAGGTCCAAAACTGTTACTTTGGAGACCCATGATTACTAAGCTCTTATCCCTACTATTTCCTCTTTAAATATTTTACACAATTTTTATCACCCTGTACATATTACACATAAAGACACAATTCACTTAGACAAACTACAATAATAAACAATACACCAATAGAGTAAATACATAATACCCTTATAACAATAAATACCTGAAAGCTTTATTGGTAAATAAATACCTGGAGGAATAAGCAATTTTTTAAGGACAGCATAAGCAAAAAGCATTGTTAGTAAGCATTTTTTAAATAACTTATGTATGCTAGAACTATTTTGGGCAGCAAATTATCAGGATACCTTATGGTAGCCCTATATCTTACTTAGGAGCAAATAATTGATTCGATCAATAATTACATATTGTATTAGCATTATATAAAAATCATCTTCAGTTCTCAAGCATACATTTTTTACTAATTCGTTTAGCTTTAAGCATATAAATTATTGTCAATTTCATTAAATTAAAGTTAATTCTAAAAATAAATGGAGTTAATTATAAAGAACATAATAATAAATGAAGTGTTTATGGAAAATTAGTCTAACTCAAGAAAAATGGAGTTAAAAGTTACTTTATGAAAATTAGAAAAATATTAGAGTATATTTATTAATAAAAATTCAATAATAAAATCATTCAAATTTTACTATACAAATTCAATTTCCCATTAAATCATAAATTTTTTACACAAACTGAAAAATGCTCTATTCTAGGTCGTCATTCGTCAGTGGTGTAGGAGTACTCCTATGTAAAAGAGGGCTCTATTGTTGTGCATTGCCATAAAAAAATAACTAGCTATGCCACTGAGTAATATCTTTGATTGATAAAATGGTCAGCTTTTGATGGGCGCCCTTTTGTAACTCAATCTTGCTCAGCTCAAACTCTGATCGCCTCAGGTTGTGCTTTGTATTTGTTTTGAAGTCAAAACAATAATAGATAAAAATAAGAGAGACAAACTAAAGAGTTTGTACAATATTTACTTAACTTTTTACGTACTTAACATTTAATTTTTGATTATCCAGCCAGACCTTAGTCCCAATTAGACAGGAAAATTGAAGTTTAAATGCATAAAAATGCTACTTATTCCTCTTACAAAAGAAAGAAAAAAAAAATCTACAGCCATTTTTAATTTTTAATCTTTGGCTCAAAATCTAAGTAATGATAACAAATATAATTGGATACATTTTCATCTAAGATGCAAAATATTAACTAATTATCAATTATTGGAAGACATTTTTTATGCGATTTTAGATATTATTTTATTTTTAACAAATATATATATATATAATTAATTTTCATACCAAGTGGTAACTATAAATAACCATAATTCATATTTAAACAGTTATGGCTAAAACTTAAAAACCTCTTAACTTAAGGCCACTCAAAAGATTAATGTCAAAGAAATAATCATTAAAAAAGAAAACTAATATCTATATAAATTCTATGTAATCCACCTGAAATAAAGTTGGTAAGATTTTTTAACATTAGGTTAAACTAATCTAAACTTTATTCACCAGAAAGTTATTAATAAACTAATAAACATCCAGAAATATAATTAGTTTTTACTATTAAAAAAGTAATATTAAAATATTTACAAATGATTTAATTTTCAATTATTAATTTCAATCTTTCAAAAATCACAAATTAAAAAATCACGGGGAAGAACTTGCATCCAAGTACTTTTTAGGGTTTTGTAGATTATCAAGCATGTATGTGATTATTTATTATGTAATGAAATAACATTTTTTAAATAAAACATTTTCCCCTTCTGCTCTGTATGAAAATAAAGAGTCACAATGTTTTTTTATCAGTAATGCCAAGGTAATTTTTTTTTCTCAGGAAATTTGCCAAAAGTTTGAGCCAGTGTTTTAAATGTCAACTTTTTACCTTATACAGTTTGGGAGATAAGAACCAAAGAGCGACGGACAGACAGACACATCCCCCTTGGCATAAGGTTTTCAAAAAGAATCTACGAAACCTTGAAAAACAATACTATTTGCAAATTAAAAATTTGTCTTTTTGACTTCCTTATTTTATGGTAAATTGTCTATCGCAGTAACAATTAAGTAACAGATACTTTTTTTAAAATCATAATAGGTTTAATAAGAATTAATAATTTTTGGTAAAATACAATACATTTACAATTTTTTAAGTATTTGGTACACTAAGGCCCTTTTTTAGTTGAACTATAAAAATATTTAAACATTTAAAAGTTATTGATTATATCAATTTTTTTGTTATTGTCTTTTGCCATAGTTTTTTTTTTTTTAAATTTAAATTTAAGTAACGTTTAATACAATTGTCAATATTCACTAATTTCAACTACTTTAGTTGTTAACACACACACACACACAATAATACAAATTTAACCTTCTGCTGGGCGCGCCATCTAGAGTCTCAATACCGGGCGCGCGCGGTACTCAGTTCTGACTTTCTTTAACTCTCTTTAAACCAGTATATTTTTTATTTAGAGGTAAAATAACAATAACTTACAACTAATTGCCCTTCTTTAATACAAAAATTATACTTTTTTAATATAAAAATTAAAATTTAAGACATTTACATAATTTAAAAATAAAAAATGATTTAAATTTAAGACATTTACATTATTTAAAAAAAAAAAATAAATAAGACATTACATTGTTTAAAAATTTAAGATTACTATTTTTACTATTTTAAAATAAAGAATTTAAAAATTCTGATCCAATCTTCAGGATTAGTGTATTTTTTTCTCTTGACCCCTAGAAGATACATTTTGAATAAAAAATGTTATAGCTAAATAATAAACCCCCATCCCCTTGGTACCCTCTCCCTTTTATAAGGGGGGGGGGGTCTAAATAATAATGAAAACTAATATCAAATCAACATTTATATAAGAAAATTGCAAATAATTTTTGGTCTTTAGGAATAAAAAATACTTACATTTCTGGGTGCAAACGGCACTGAGTTCCGCAATGTAGAGGTAGGACAAATTAATTCCCGATATCACAATAAAAAACACTAATAAACACCTGCTAGCTATCTCTTACTCCCTAGAAGGGTTTAAAAAAGGAATACTGATAAGCCTCCTCGACCTTGAACCTACCAGTTGCGTTTTATATTAAAAAATCTATGTTTGCGGTACTGAGTGCCGTCGCGCGCCCGGCAGAAGGTTAATTAAGAGAAGAAAATTGTAAAATATTAAATGATTTCTGACAACCAAACCTTTTCTAAATACCACAGCTAAAAGCTAATTTGACCTAAATATATATGTTTTTCAAGATCTAATGGTATTTTACTATAATATTCTATAAATTATAAGTTAAAAGTAAAACATTAAAAAATCCTGAAACTGCAAGGCAAAAGAAGGTCTGGATAAGTAAACATTTTAAAAAAGTGAGCAACTATGTCTGTGTGAGGTTGTGTGCATTGTCTTTTTATTTCCTTTCCTAATTGTATTTTTAAATTATTGTCACTTTTTTTTCTTTTTTTTAAATTTTATTCATTAATAATTTAGAGAGGCCAAAACCAGCTTCGGCAATGTACAATAATAGTACAGTTGAATCTCTGTAGTTCGACACCCCACTATGGCACCTCCAGTAATCCCACACTGACGCTGAAGCCCACCTCCTCTCTTACCATGTCCAAGATAGGATAACTAAAAGAGGGGGAAACTGGGAAACACAGGGGCACTAGTTTGTTAGTTGTGTGTCTACACTAATAAACACAAGTTTTATTGTGTTCTGGAAGCCGATTCTGTAACTTTTTTTTTTATATACATCCACTGTGATATTATACATCAAACACCTCAATATATCAAAGTGTTGTTATATAATGTAGTGACTCTATAAAGTGATGCCAGCACTGTATGTGGCCGAATATCAAACTACTGATTAACAGCGACCTTTTTAGTGGCCATTTTGTATTTATTTCAGTCAGAAAACAGAAAAAGTAAATGAAATCAACAAAAATGGCCTCACTTTGTTTTGGTTTTTAACATTTGAAATAACACATAACCTGACAAATTATATCAACAGCTGTTTCGAGGGGCTATATATCAAGCACTTATATATCAATATCTACTAATATAGCAACAAAGTTACAGATTCACATTCACAGGTTGCGCATGCATGTTCATAACAACAGTTTGATATATTATCACATGAAAAGGGAGGTGTTAAAGTTACAGAATTGGCCTCTCCTGCTTCTGTTTTATTAATTATTTATAATCAAACATCTAGTAATCCAACAATTCTCTGTAATTCGACATGACATGGCCCCATAAATGTCGGATTAGAGAGACTCAACTGTATTTGATATAGAGAGGACTAAAAAAGAAAAAATGAACACCTAATAACTAAAACTAAAGCATTTATTTTCTATTTAACTTAAGATCTAAAAAAAAGGGTCTATTTGTTGCATTAACATGAAAGCTATGGCACGTCTTTAACTGCACTAAAATCCATGAAAATAAGATAAAATTAAATTGGAGTGTAAAAATAACCATTTAATAATTAAAACAAGTTTGTTTCTATGGCTCTCATTGGTCCACTTAATTAAGGTAACTTGCGCTTTAGAAACTTGAGAAAAACACAATAGACATTGAAATAATGTTACATTCAAGTTGACAAATTGCATTTACGAAAATATATATTAAAGTTCTAAGCGGAAAATGCAAAGTGATATGTGGTTTCAAAGATAATGAGTTTAAATTTAAAAATATTTTAATATGAATGATGAATAGTTATGCTCAAATTAAAAACAAATTAAGTTGAATCCCAGAGGAAAGAGTAATTTTAAATATCAGTGAATCATTATGATTATCAGTAAATTGTCATTTGATGAATAACATACTAAAATGAACAAAAACACTAAAAAATAATAAGATATGACGAATTTAATGAGACAGATATGACTAAAGTCTAATTATTCTTAAATAAATAATTTCCATTTTATGGATAAATCCCTTTGAACATTAAACCATAAAGACTGAAATAAGTAAGTTCGTGTCCATGTTTTGTACTTTTCTTCCCTTATCTTACTCAAATAAAATATCCAAGATCATAAAGATAATTGTAGAATGTAGATGTAAGGAATTTTCCCTTTATAAAATTTGTTAATTAGTAGATATAATTAATCAGTAGTGAGGTCAGAACTGAAAAAATGGGGGGGGGGGAATGACATAGGGACAGATAGGTTTATTAGGTTAATTTGGTATATTTATTTTTGTTTCTTATGATTTCTAATGTCATAGTAAGTAGAAGAGCCAAACTAGAGTTCGATATATTAACGTATTAGCTTATGGTTTATCTTATATTTTTATTTCTATCAGTAAATAGGAGAGCCCGAACCGGTGCTCGAGACTTCGATATGATTATGCCATGGTTCATGTTTCACTCTTATGATTTCTTTATGTAATAGTAAGTAGGCAAGCCCGGACTAGAGTTTAATATGTTGAGCTTTATTTCTTGGTTATAAGTAAGGATAGATAATTGACCTAATCTGATTCAGATAGGATTAATTCTAATCATTAAGTTCCTTTCTTACATGGAATCTTTGATGCAGGGTTTAAAACAGAATACATTTAACAACAGGTAGAAATTTAGATTTTTAATTTGCATAAAAAAGTAATCATTAGATAAAAGTCAAATTAATGCTTATTGAAGGAATGAATGAAATATTTAATACCTAAGCACCTGCAGGCTACTTTCGACAAACCATCCAAATTTCATAAAGTGCTTATGATGATACAGGCGTAAATTTAAAGACCACCTTGAGGGTTGGTCTAGAGAGAATTAACTACAACTTACACTTAACTAGACACCTACTATTTAGACTATTTGTCTAAACTATAATTTAGACTACTATTTAGATTTATTTAGACTATTGTCTAGTTAGACTTAACTACAACTAATTTTTTTTTTTTTTTTTTTTTTTTTTGTAGTGATGAAGTCTTAATAGAATATACAGAACAACTTAGATTTTTACGATTCAACTTACATAAACTTAGTAACTAGATCATTTAGTATTGATTGTTTCATTTTTAAGGAATTGCAAGTGATGCATATTCATACAACCTACTTTTAAATTCGGACATACAGTTAAATCTAACATAGGTCATGAGTTGATTAATAAATATTCCATTTAAATAGCTATAAATAATATTTTCAATAAGATAATAATATTTTTTTGTCTCCAGAAAAGTTGATTGATGTGTAGAATTCTATACTATAATATAGAATGTCTATATAGACGATTATTTTTTTTCACTAGAAATAATAAATAAATACAAATTATCTTTCGCACTTCATAAACTGCAGGGCCAAAAATGTTTATCTCATTTGCTTCAAAGCAAAAATGGGAAATCAACTTCTCTTTAGACCACCTTGTCTTTTAAAAATGTCTTTATGGAAATGATATATTATAGAATTAAAATTTATCCATATTAGTGATTACAGTGATTCAAAGCTTCACTTCCACCTCTGGTAGCATTTTCAGGAGTTAATTTTTACCACTGACACCAAGATTAAAAAGTCCAGAAGATTGAGTTGGCTCGGTCTTATGAGAACATTTTAGCAAAAAAATATCATGAAAAGTTTTATATGGATAACCAGGAGGCAGGAAAAGCCATGGAAAGCCAAGGGGAGGAAGTCTATACGGGTACTTCCTCAGATTGTAACTCCATTATGATTT
Source organism: Gerris buenoi (assembly GCA_001010745.2). Lineage (NCBI taxonomy): Eukaryota > Metazoa > Arthropoda > Insecta > Hemiptera > Gerridae > Gerris > Gerris buenoi. The sequence goes on along the minus strand of KZ652773.1, from coordinate 84,756 downwards.
TTTAGATTATAAACAACTTTATTCACTGGCTGTAGCAACATATACTACATTCACACACCGTTTTGGAAACGGTTTTGAAAACGATCCGCTAGTTCAAAACGCTGTACAAACGGAGATCGAAGGATCATATCGGTTTTAGATCCGCTCCACAAGAAATACGTGATCGGAACGGGGGATCAAATTCAAAATGCTCGTGTGAACAGGTGGTGGAGGGGATCGAGATATCAGCTTATTTTACTCTTTTCAAATTTTTTTTTTTTTTGCTTCTGTCTCTTTTTTTTAAACTGCAAAAACGTTGTTAAACAAAAGTTAATACTATAAAGAACCTGTA
>KZ652773.1:64908-83843 GCA_001010745.2 Gerris buenoi | reverse complement strand
TAGAGTTCGGATCGATATGCACTTAAAAACCTCAATATATGCATTTGAAAATTGCGAAATATGCACATAATATATGCAACTTATCCCAAAAATATATGCACTAAAATATGCACTTATCCCTAATATATGCACTCAAATATGCACTTATCTCAAATATATTCCCTTATTCCTAATATATGAACTTAAATATGCATTTATTCATAATATATAAACTCCAATAGGCAGCTATAAATATTGAATAGTGCTAAGTAAAGTGCATTTAGAGGGTTTAAAAGGCTCAAAATCCTGGCATTTGAAGATTAGGCTGTAGAATAACCACCAAAAAGAGTTATTGACTATATTTTAAAAACAATTAAAATTTAACATTATTTTACAATTAATTTTTAATAAATTATTTAAATTTAGGAAACAGTAAGAAAATTCGTCTGAACTACTAAGACTTCCTCTAAATTTGTAATCTTAAAATTTCGTCTGCGGTCGGAAAGAACCATTTTTAAACATGAAAACGTTCTCTCAATGTTGCACAACACTACTGGAACTGTAGTGTTGTGGAATTTTAGGGCTGCGACGTCATTTGGGGTCAGATTTTCTATTTCGCCTCTACCCTCCGCTCCTTCCAGGATTCGGGTGACGTTCTCCACAGTGGTCCAGCCCGGATTACGGTGGAGAACTGTGTCCATTTTTTGTCTAAGTCTTTCCCTAATCGGACCCCGTTTTTCAATTATATTTGGAAGGTCCCTGAAATAAGCATTAATAAATGTCAATCTCTGAATTAAGGGCACTCTTTGCTTTTAGGATGGCCAAATTTTCCGAATCTCCGAAGGGCAGCACTCTATAAATCGTCAGCGGTAGCTTTGTCCGGGATTAAGTCTAAAAACAAGAAAACAAGCCTTTTTAGGGTATCAATCAGTAGTGACTGGTAAACCCCCTGTCCTGGCAGAAGCATAAGGCTTAAGGGGTACCGTTACACAGTGAATGACTTCTAATCCTCAAAAGGTTTTGGTACCTAGATAATATATGTTTGACTAGAAACATCATATAAAATATGCACCTTAGTGGAAATTTCTGTCAAAAGTAGAATATTTATGCGAAAATATGAAATAATATGCACTTATGCTGGAAATATGCGATTATATGCAATAATGCCCGAAATATGCAAAATATGCAATTTTAACTTTGAATTTAAAGTGGCCTAGTGCATTCCAAACATAATAATTCGTAAAGAAAAATCACTTGGGGCAATAAAAAAAAGATATGCAACTCTAGTGATAAGACTTCACCTCCACTCTGCAAGGCTTTTAACAGCCTTTAATACAGCTTCTTCTACCAAATATATAATTGGTTTCAATAAATGTATTAAAAAAGATATCAAAAAAATTAAAAGCAAATTAAGTAAAATTACATTTCCTCTGAGATTAAATATGATACAATTACAAATTTGATATGAAAAATGTAAATTAAGGGAAAATAAACTAATTATAAATAATAATACATAAAATAGAATAAAAAATAATTCTATTATCTAAAAAAATGTAACAATTAACAATGTCTTTGACTAATGGAATGATCACATTGAGGTATGTAAAGGTGTAAGTACAAAATAATTCTGTGAGACCTAAAATAAGGCCTAATTTTTAAAAAGATAGCATTGATTAACATAAATTTGTAAAAACTTATTATAGGAATCAAAACATTACTTCTCTTAAATGCAATTTTTCATTAAAAAACTTTTTTTTTAGGAATGAGAATTATTATTGTACTAATTTAGTACAAATATTATTATTATTTTTTTTTTAAATCTCATTAAAAAATGACTATCATTTTTATTTCCTCGAATATGGTAACTAAATTGCTGAAGATAATTATTTTAAAAAATTATAAAATATTTCAAATGATATAACAAAATAAAAATATAAAATAATATTCCATACAACTAATTAACAAATAACAATAAAATACAAAAGAATAATCAAGAAATGCTCATATTGCCATTGCATTAAAATTAAAATCTTTGCTATATATTGAAGCTTTTTAAATTTCACCAATTTATTGATGTTACATATTGAGATTTAAGCAACGGATTTACAATATACAGTCTCACTAGGATTTTCTATGTCATTTTTACTTTGAATTAATCTTAATTCTAAATCTTCTATAGTGGGTGCTCTGCTACCACAAATAGCTGAAAAAAAAGAAAAGATTTTTTTTGATAAAACACTCCGAGATGCTTATATAATATTTGATTATTAAAATGGTAGATAAACAAAAGTTAACGTGGTATTGAAACAATGTGTTCTTATATCACTAGCTTATAATATCATAACTACCTGAATCAAATATTGGATCAGGTATTATATATTTAATATTAGCTCAAGCGAACCTGTCACACTGAAAGCTTGGTATAAATGGTTAATTATCCAAATACAATGAAATGTAAAATTTTTCTATTTAAAGAGGTTGTTAAAGTTTTTAGATAAGATTTCCTCCCAAAAAATATATTTGCTCAAATAATGTAACTGCTACTCCTACTCTTGCTGACGTAAATCCTCACAATAAAATTATATTTTAATTTAAATCAAATTATAACTATTATTAACTACGGGAAACAAACAGAGAAAAATAGACTCCAGCACCAGGATTTGAACCATTTGAACCGTTGGTTCAAATCCCGGCGCTGGAGTCTATTTTTCTCTGTCTGTTTCCCGTAGTTAATAATAATTATAATTTGATTTAAATTAAAATTTAATCTTTCCATAGTATGAATACTACCAAAAACGTAAAATATGAATAAAATTATATTAATAAAACAAAAAAAAAAAAAAAAATATAGGTCCCTAATTATCCTATTGTGGAATGCTAATGGTGCTGCTCAACATCGGCAGGAACTAGACGCTTTATTGCAGGACAGACGAATCGACATTGCCCTCATCACAGAAACACATTTCACTACACGTTCACACTTTCACATACACAATTACACAACATACAGAACAGATCACCCTGATAACACTGCACACGGGGGTAGTGCGATTCTAATACGAAATTCCCTCTCCCACTNGTATCGATATTGTCAGGTGAAAGTATTCTTCTGTGTAGCTTAACTGGTTAGAGCACCCGCACACTGGAAATGAGGGGGAGGTCCGTGGTTCGAATCCCGGCGCAGAGGTCTATTTTTCTCTGACTGTCTCCCTTTGTAAATAGTAATTATAATTTGATTTAAATTAAAATTTAAACGTTCCGTAGTATGAATACTACCAAAAACTTAAAAATTGAATGGAAATTTTTTTCTTTCAATTTAAAGCGGATAATATCCAATTAATTATCAAACAAACTTATAATGTGATCAACAAGTGGTTGTTCACATTACAGTTTGGATTTAGAGAAGTCACATTTATTTGCCCCAGGAAAGTGACATTGGGCAAATTTAAATTTACTACATTTTACAATTTTTTAATCTAATATTTTGGAAACTTTATAACTTTTTTTAAAACATTTTTGGAATTCCTAGAGGCAAATTTAAAGCTAGAAATTATTTTTCAATTTTGCTTCAGGGTATGATTTTTCAGAAGGTGTTAAATAAATTTTATTAAAACTGGCCTAGAACTACTACTGGCATAGTAGTTTAGGCTCTATGCATTTACAGAGACTACTGACATTTTTTAAAAATAACTTTTTTGGACTCAGGGAACCTTAAAACATGAAACTAGATCTTAAACAAATGTTTGCGCTATCAAAATACTTCACCTTTACATATGAAAGAAAGTAAAAGACAGAAAGTTGTCTTGTTTTTAATTCAGACCCCTCAACATCCTCATCGTATTAAATAAGGTGTATGTATTTCTTTCCGTTCTGAGAAGCAAGATCTTTTTTTTACTGTTAAGTGATTTCTGTTTGTGTTAAAATAAGAAAAATGTATGAAAATACCTAGTACTTTGTCAGGGTCACAATATTTTTTCGTGTTAACCCATTTTTCATGTTAAACATATTTCACTGTATTTTATTAAAGAACAAAAAATATGAGTTTCTTTATAAAAAGAAACAACTTAAAAACAAATATTTGATAGACGAGGATACAGATCTTACATTCAATTTTTAATAATTTTATTAAAACTCCTCAGAAGCAACAGTAATTACATTTGATAGTAAGGAAATAAAAGTGGCAACACCTTCCTAAAAGAGGACTGACAATATAGAAACAAAATAAATAGATCACCTTTAGCTGAAGATAATGTACGCTTGAGAACAGCCTGGAGGGTAGCCAAAGTGTTATTGAGAGCTTGGCTGATATCACCCGTTTTGTGCATCCATCCCAAAAATAAAGCACTGAACAAATCACCGGTGCCTGTAAACGTGTTTGAGAGCTTTGGCACTTTCGCAATTACCTTTTTGGATACACCACCTATATAAAAAAATATATAATTTTTTAAAGAAAATGTTGATTACATACAGTGAATTTAGTTATTACATCAAAAATTAGAATCTATTATAATATAGTATAAATTAGAATATAGTAGTATTATAGAACCTATTAATATAGTAGTATAGAATGTATTAATATAGTAACATTTTAAATTAGGGTATTACATTAATTTTTAAACATAGACTACAAATTTAAGCAATTAAATTAATTATTATACTAAATTAAGCAATTATTAATTATTATTTTATTTATTTATTTTTTTTTTTTTTTACAATTTTACAAGTAAAATATTATTAACTTTAATTGTTAGGAGGGAAGAACGAAAAGATAGAACTAATTTCATGCAAAAGAGGAATAATTATACATTGAATTAGCACATTTAGAGAGAAATTAATTGTAAACACTACTTCTTTAAAGTATGCAGTGAACTAAGATATCACCTATTAAATAATATTTGTAGAAATTTCTTTAGAAGCAATGAATGTAAAGTAAGTTTTATAATTGAAGCCAGCATTTATAATAATATTATTTACAAAGTTGTTAATCTTTTGAACACAATTTTGTTTGTCCAAATTCCAGTAATCTTACTTTTGACAGTGTAGATACACAGGTGTTTCTTTAAAACTTAATGATCCTCAAAGGTATTTAAAATTTATATCTAGTTTGGATTGTTCTAGATACATAAATTGGCTGCTGAGTGTAACAAATAAGAGTACACTGACTTTCAATAAGATAATAAACAAATAACTCTCCTAAAATATGAAAAAATTGTTAAAAACACACACAAAAATTAAAAAAAATATAAAATGCACAGAATTCCTCAATGACTATATCATGAGAAAGATTCCGTTAAAAACAGAGCATAAGGTTCTCCCTTTGTAAATAGTAATTATAATTTTATTTAAATTAAAATTTAAACGTTCCGTAGTATGAATACTACCAAAAACTTAAAAATTGAATGGAAATTTTTTTCTTTCAATTTAAAGCGGATAATATCCAATTAATTATCAAACAAACTTATAATGTGATCAACAAGTGGTTGTTCACATTACAGTTTGGATTTAGAGAAGTCACATTTATTTGCCCCAGGAAAGTGACATTGGGCAAATTTAAATTTACTACATTTTACAATTTTTTAATCTAATATTTTGGAAACTTTATAACTTTTTTTAAAACATTTTTGGAATTCCTAGAGGCAAATTTAAAGCTAGAAATTATTTTTCAATTTTGCTTCAGGGTATGATTTTTCAGAAGGTGTTAAATAAATTTTATTAAAAGTGGCCTAGTACTACTACTGGCATAGTAGTTTAGGCTCTATGCATTTACAGAGACTACTGACATTTTTTAAAAATAACTTTTTTGGACTCAGGGAACCTTAAAACATGAAACTAGATCTTAAACAAATGTTTGCGCTATCAAAATACTTCACCTTTACATATGAAAGAAAGTAAAAGACAGAAAGTTGTCTTGTTTTTAATTCAGACCCCTCAACATCCTCATCGTATTAAATAAGGTGTATGTATTTCTTTCCGTTCTGAGAAGCAAGATCTTTTTTTTACTGTTAAGTGATTTCTGTTTGTGTTAAAATAAGAAAAATGTATGAAAATACCTAGTACTTTGTCAGGGTCACAATATTTTTTCGTGTTAACCCATTTTTCATGTTAAACATATTTCACTGTATTTTATTAAAGAACAAAAAATATGAGTTTCTTTATAAAAAGAAACAACTTAAAAACAAATATTTGATAGACGAGGATACAGATCTTACATTCAATTTTTAATAATTTTATTAAAACTCCTCAGAAGCAACAGTAATTACATTTGATAGTAAGGAAATAAAAGTGGCAACACCTTCCTAAAAGAGGACTGACAATATAGAAACAAAATAAATAGATCACCTTTAGCTGAAGATAATGTACGCTTGAGAACAGCCTGGAGGGTAGCCAAAGTGTTATTGAGAGCTTGGCTGATATCACCCGTTTTGTGCATCCATCCCAAAAATAAAGCACTGAACAAATCACCGGTGCCTGTAAACGTGTTTGAGAGCTTTGGCACTTTCGCAATTACCTTTTTGGATACACCACCTATATAAAAAAATATATAATTTTTTAAAGAAAATGTTGATTACATACAGTGAATTTAGTTATTANGGGGGGTAGGAAGTCAATTCGGAACTGTGTAGGGGGCCCGCACCACAAGTCCAGCCTATGGGCCCTCAGATCCTAGAAGCGGCCCTGATTTGTGTATTATTTCCATGCTTTTTATATCTGTGCTTATGCTTATTATATCTGTTCCTATTCATTACTTTTATTATATACCCATTTCTTATTTATATAATAATAAAATTCCTTATCTATAATCTTATTATTAAGTTTTTTTTAAGCAAGAGAACTAAATTCAAGTTGAAAAAGATGTCATAATTGGGTTTATATATAACCTGGCCGACCGAAACTCGAGGGGAGGGAAACAACGACTCCGTTTTCCGTCTCGGCGGTTCTCCGACAATATTTTGTTATCTATATAGCCCTCCGCAAATACGAATCCGCTAGCTGTGAACCCACCTTAAGAAGATCCCTGAAGGGATCTCTGAGGCAGTTGGTGGATATTTCATGAATTTATATAAAATTAGCGATTGGTTTTATCGAAATTCAAAAGGATAAAAGTTCTTAAAATGTAATTGGGGACAATTTAAAAAAAAAAACATTGTATGAAATGTTTTAGAAAAAAATGAGTTGTCAAGGGCAGATTTATTTATTTATTTTTTTTTTTTTTAAATCTTTAAATAATACCATGGCCGACGTTTTGTCAAAATAATGGGAGGGGTAATGTGGGCGTTTTTATTTTCTCCCAAAACAAACAAGGGGTTGAAAAGACCTGCGAAAATCCGCGCCATCTCTGGAGAGAAGTTGACAAACACAGTTCGCTCTTAATATTTTTAAAAGTGACGTTTTTTACGTAAATAACTCAAGAAAGAAATTTCAAAGTTCATTGTTTAAAAAGATAGATTTTGTTCGTTTAGTTATTCGTATACATTCGTAAATATTGTAAATAATTTAAGTTGATTGTAGTCCATTTTGTTCGTTTCAATTAACTTATGATATGGCAGAAGGTGAGTGTATATTTTTAAACCTTTTCTATATTAGTTTCGCTTCCGCAAATGGATGTCTTAAGATGACAGAATTTTTCTGAGTGAATATCCTGGTAACACTGTCCAGAAACCTTCCCCCACTCAACAGCTATCATATCAGTGTTATCAGTGACAGTTGATTTCTTCTTGCACTTTCCCAACATGTTTAGGATATACTTAGAATAACTAGTAAAAATAGTTAGTTACTTATAATTTTGTCTCTTTTCTAACTCCACCATGTATAAGTAGTTATTACTATGATTTTATAATTTATATTTAATGAAAAGCGTAAGAAACTTCGTTCCTACCGGGTGTCCCACGACACCACACGTATTTTTCTCTGTTCTATCTCCAGAGAAAATAAAAAAGTAAATAAATTCTTAGCTAAATTGTAAAAAGTTCCTAAATCGACTAATCTCTCAAAGTTAATTGTAATATTCACTGAGAATCATTTTTTTCTAAAAGAAAATAAATTTTAGATCCTCCAATTTTAAACTTAAACTCAATTATTTATATTAAACAAGTTGGTTATTGCTTCGATGACCAACATTAGCTTTTGTAAGTTGTCTTCTTGTAGACCATCACTGCCAACTTCACTCAACTCAATTGTACATTAAAGTTAAAATGAAATAGTTCAGATAATTTTTTAAAAATATAATTTATGAAATTTAAGAAAGGCATACCTATTCTTGAACTTGCGAAACAAAGAAGTTCCTCGGAGGTACCAAGATCTGAAGATGATATAATTACAATGCCACATCCTTTGTCATGAAAATCATTAATTGCAGACCACGCATCATCAATGTTATTAAGTTTTTTCCCAGTCAAAAGCCTATTACAATAAAACAATCAAATTAAAAACAACTTAATAATGAAAGAAACATTGGATCAATTATCGTGTTAAGGTTTTTCTTGATTTGTATTTTGATAATGGGGAGAAGTCAGGGAGGATAAACTAAAAGTAGAAATGAAAAAAATAATAAATAAATAAAATATATTACTAGCATAGTAATATCTTATAATGATACAGAACGACCGCATTATGTGGCTTTAATAAAATTTTACTGGTATTACATCCACGTGTAGCGGCGCTTTATAGACGGTCATGGTGAAATAATAAAAATAAATCAACATTTTATTAGGCAGACCGGTTTTATATATATACATATATATATGTACACACACACACACACACACACACACACATATATATATATATATATATATNACATTTTTAAGGGCAAACTTTTTCAAAAAAAATTTTTTTCCAGTAAATCCCAGAGCCATCTCTGATACTTGTGTGGTGATACTTTTATTTCGGTTTGGTCTCATGTAAAAAAGTTCTTGTGATGACAGGGTACACTGTCAAAAATACCTTTTTCTGCACTTGAGGGTGCTGGAGAGGTCGTACCAAAAACCCTATCTGCGTCAGTTTAAGCCCTACAACATAGGCTAGTTAGTTTTTTTTTCAAGTGTTAAATTAAGTCAGAAATATCGCCCGGAACAAAAATCCTGTAGTAAAATCAAATTAATAGTGTTCACATTCTATATGAACACAAAAATTCAGAATAAAACACCTTAAAAAGAAAGATAAAGAAGAATAACAACAAGAGAACATTTTTTTTTTTTTTTTCATATTGCCCTCAAGACTAAATTTGTACTAAAAACTTTATTTTTAATGAGATTGGAGTCTTCTAATCTTGATCTAAGAGATAATTAACAAAATCAAAAGAAACAATAGTATGTAACTTACTCAACTTCATACTGGTTTGGAGTTATGATGTCAGCTAACGGTATTATTTCGTCTCTATAAATTGGCAAAAGAGATTCAGGCACGTACATCTTTCCATTATCACCCATTACTGGATCGCAAACTGAAACAAACAGTCGGACCATTAGTTAAACACCATGAAAATAAGTTGAGAAATCACTTTAACCCTTTCAATGAGTTTTTCAATTCAGGAACGTATCTCGCTTGCAGTTTTAAATAATAATACCAAATGAGATATAACACGATTTAAAAAATGTGTTGTTAAGATCCTCAGAGGATACTAATGCCAGTGGGCCTGGTGGACGCTTATAATAGAATTCTGCCTAAGACAAGGAAAAGAGTGACAGAGTGGCAGAAGGGTGTGTTTGGATCTGCGCAGTTGATCCAAACACGTTCAATGGGATATAAGATTAACATAATCAAGCATTGGTGTTAGGGTTATTTCTTAGTCAAAAGCAAATTAATTCATTATATTATGATTTTTTTTATGTCAATTTGAATAAAATAAAAAACTTATTACATTTGTTTTAACAAGGATAATTTTATTTGTTCCAATTAAATTAATTTCTTATACAATTTTAGCTCAAAAAAATATAATTAAAAGCAATAATCTTATATGCTTTCTTTATATTTTTAAGTTGAATACTTTTTTTTTTTTTTAAATATAAATAGGAAAATGTCAGTAATAGCTTGTTTGCATTTTTAAATACAAGAAAGAGAGGGTACACACTAGAACCTATGGAAAAAAGAGCACTAAAAGAAAAATTGGGCATATTTAGTTCACAACTTGCTATAGCTGGATATAGGAGAGGTGTAGAGAAGACATGTATAACAATTACAATAGCCACCATGTTTCAGGAGGGAGAGATAATGGGACATTGAAAGCTTTTTGTCTTGTTTATATAGTGCAAATGAGACACATTTTTTTTTCATCGGGTCATATTAACAAAAATGTTATCAAGAAAATTTTATCATAAATATGACAAGAAACTTATCATTTTGCTTCTGATTCTTCTCTTAAATTTGTTATATCAAGAAAACGCTATACTGGTAAACATGATATCTTGTTTTTACTTTTTTCTTACATTTTTTATTAGCTTTTGCCTATTTTTTAAAGGTTCGGGCTTAGGCCTGTTTTTTAGGGGACGCAGCTTAAAGTTTAACTTAGTTTTGGTTTAAAAGAGACTGAAAACTATCTTACCCCAACAAAAATGAAGTATCTTCTATTGTGCCACAAAGGGCAAGGGCTGATGCATTTGCTTCCAGGCTTACCGAAGGTAACGGAAAAAATTAATTCAAAGATAGATCAATACAAAGAATAGTAGCAAAGTAATAGTTTGAAGAACTGCTACTTTTTATTGCTACAAAATGTTAATATTATAAAACTTAACATAACGTAACATGAACAACTTTTAAATAAACTTACCATAAGTTAAGTTGGGATTGTGTTTTTTAAGATGTTGAACAAGTTGTCCAATTCTTTTGAGAAAAGCAGGATTACCAACATAGCCAGTCAACAGATGAGAATATTTGTTAATATTATTTCCTGCTAAACCATCAGCAAGGTCACCTATAACAGTCACAGTAAATAATAAATTGTTTACGTAATAATAAAATTATCAGCTTATTTAAAGTATATTCCATAATATGTCTATGACACAAATAAAAATTAGCTAAATATATTAAAGTGGACACTGTTTAATATATTCACAGTTAATGATATCAACCACTGAGTGAGATCAATATAGCTTAGAACTCTCTCATCCAATACCAATGCATTAAACATTTTTTGTTTATATTGCTATCAATATTTTGTTTATTGTGATCAAAGTCAGATTCTTCAATTTTTTTTTTTTTATAATTTTCAGGGAAAACACTAGAGCTTTGGCACTGGTGTAAACATTTTTTTTCTTAGAATGCAAACCTCATTTCACCTTCCCCAATAGGAAGGACCGCAGTTGGATCTCAGAACATGTGTTTTAGTCTTTTATTCTTTTATTAACCCCGGGGCTCAGGTCTATTTTTCTCTGTCTGTCTCTCGTTGTAAATAGTAATTATAATTTGATTTTAATTAAAATTTAAACTTTCCGTAGTATGAATACTACCAAAAACTTAAAACTTGAATTTCACATTTACATATGTATATTGAAAGATGATTTGTTTAATTTCTAAGTTAAATCATTAAACGAAGAATGAACCCTTCAAAACGTTGATGTCATGTACATTTATTTACATACATATGCATGTACATATTATTTTTGTCCTAAAGGTTTATTTTATCCCCCCCCCCACATCACCCAATGTACTTAATACAGTGTTGTATATAATTTTGTTTTGTTTTGAGTTTCCTCCTGAGGTTGAGGTATCTTTTGCTTATTATTATCAGTCAGTCAATGTAATCACTTTTTCTGGGTTCCAAAGTGAACACATTAAGTGGCATCTACTGTAGTTAAAAAATATAGATGGCAAATTGCCATAGCCTGTGTGTGCTGTGACACTGTAGGGTTAAAGCCAACAGCTTTAATCAAATAAAAATATTAAATTAAATTAAAATTTAGTTTTCTAGGTAACTATAAAATAATTTTAGAATCATAATTTTTTCCCATTTGTATGAGTGTTTATTATAATTTAATCTATAAATATTAAAAAGTTAGATTTTATTATTATTATTTATATATTATGTATATATATTTTTTAATACAGAAATATAACTAGTTATAGAAAAAAGTGTAGTTTTCTACACAAGTGATGGTCTCTCAACCATTATATAACAGTCAAATTTTCAAGGTAATTTTTTAATTACCTAGTTAAGCTTGCATAACATTAAATGATAAAAAATAATAGTAAATGTATGTTTACAGAGAATGGAATTATAAGTTATATTAAACTAGAATTAAATTAATCAATTTACATTAAACATTTCAATTTATATCAGGGTCTATAGACTTCCTCATGAAATTTTAGGTCTAAAAGGAATAAGTCCCTTTTACTTAAGTTTGCAAGTCTCTTCTATGCTTTTTGAGAAAAGGTTACTTTTGGAAGACTTAGCCTTCAAGACTTCTAAGCCTATATTTCTTCTAAAGTTATAATGCAGAATGAAAATTATTATAGTTACCAAGATCATTTTCATTTAAGATCTGGCCTTTAATAACCTTATATCCAGTGTGATTGGACAGCTGAACAGAATTAATAGCATCCACTTCTAGGCCCAAAACCTAAAAATAAAAAAATAAAATTATTAGGAGAGAAGATAGAATCTCTAAACGATATTACTTTTATGAAAACTTAACCAATAATGATAGGATAATGAGATTTTTAAATTTACAGAGAAACAGTATTGTGATCGCACAAAAATTTCATTTGTAAGTATTTTATAAATTTACAATTTCTTGCCATATAAAACACTCCTAAAAAAAGAGTAGTTTTATTTTCCTTTTTTTGAGTTAATTATGACTAATGATAATAGCAATAAACTTGTTCTGACCATAATAAATTAAAACTTTCGTAATAATACACAGAATAACAGGTCTGCTACAAAGAGAAATAATTTGTGGAAGACTATATAATATAATTTAACAAAAATATACCTACTTATGTATATATTGTATAGATTTATTTTGAGGAGGATTAAATACAGTATGTCCCCAGTTCGAGACGTCTATAGGTGTAATGAAAAAAAAAAAAAAATCTTTCGAGAAAAGTTACTCTTTATAATAATTTTTGCTTGTTTTGAAATGAAGAATTAGCATTAAAAATGTTGTACGATTTAAACTGCAATATTGAGGGATTACTGTACATTCCACCTCAAACCCATAAATTCGCACTATTTGGCCCACCTATTTTTAATTTTCCAATTAAATTGCACTATTTTTTTTAAAACTTTTCCTTTCTACATTATAAAAAACGATTCCAGCAGTAGCATCTTGATAAATTCAAAAGTTTTTCCCTAAAAATACTTAAAGTGTCACTTCCTAAAAAAAATCAAGGAAGCTTATGATTAGTTTAAGTTAGTACTTTTCAACCTAATCCAAGCATAAAAGCATAATCCTCCTTTATTTTCCTTAGAAAGTGACAATTTACGTTTTAAATAAAAAAATATACCACTGAATTTATCGAGAACCTGAATCGTTTAAAAAAAAAAAAAAAAAATTGGATTCAGTTTAACAATAAATAGCAAGTAAATAGACAATTACAAATAAATAGGTAATGCAGATTTGACCAAACCACACCTATGTTTTGTCTGCAATAGGATAGTTTTATTTTAGGTTTATTTAATATGGAAAAACATGCAGCTTCTTAAAGGAAAATTTCTAAAGGAACTATGAATAGCTTAAGTAGCGGCTTTATAGGGTTTGAAATTAGATTATATCAGAAACAATATGATTCTTAATTAGACCACACACAATCCTAAAAACATATCATACATATATGAAATAAGTAAAATAACTTATACTAACCTGAAGAGGAAAAGTTGCACTCTTATTTCCTACATAGCCATGGACAACGTGACTTTGAATAGAAAGAACACAAGGGGTCTGCATTTTTAGAGGAGAGTTTGAACTAAATGATCACTGCCAAAACTAAGGCGTACTGAATACAATACAGAATAGATTGAGTTAATTACTATTATATTACTACAGCTTATAAAATTACACAATTCGTAATCTTATCAATTGGTTAGAAAAAACGCCTCCCCTTATCATAAGATAGATTGTGTCAATTGGGAAAAATACGTTCGTTATTTCATCAGTTGAAGAATTGTGTATGGGGGGGGGGGTAGAAACGTTAAAAAATTAATAGTTTAATCATTTTAAAAATTTGTATTGCCTAAACATTTTTTAAATTTATTTTTCATTATATGTGTAGCATATTATAAGAAATAAAAATGATTTATTGGCAAACTCTAGTATTGAATTGTTCTTCACTCTTAAATAAGTTTTAAACTTTGAGTTTAGAAATCTACACGATGATTAATGATTGATTATTTTCTGAACTCAATTTCTTATCACTATCTTATCACTTATTATTATTTTTGTTTTGTTTTTTAAAATTTATAGAGGTGCTTTTGTGTTTGAAGTTTGAGTAAGTATTGTGTTGTACTTTCATAATTGAGTATGGAGAGTTGTGCCGGTGTAAAGTCTAGTGATGACGGTACCTCTTTTAAAAATACGGGTTCTGCAGATGCAGAGGACGCTGTTACTTCTTCCAACAGAGGAATGAAGAGATATTTCGAGGATGAAAACACCAATCACTACCCGAAAGCACTTAAGGCGATGTTCGGTCCGTTAAGTTGTGATCTTTGTTCCGTTAACGCCACTTCTTCACTTACGATGTTCACTCATTACAAAGGCAAAACCCATCAAAAGAAAGTGGACAGATATTTAAAGGAACACAGCGTCGAAGTCGACAACTCGAACAAAAAAGTCAAAAGAGATTTTGTCACCACTACTTGTGACGTTTGCAACGTGATACTCACTTCTGAAATTCAATCGCTTCAGCATTACAGTGGTAAATCTCACAAGAAGAAAATGGCTCTTTCCGGGGGCGTACCTGCGGTCAAAGTCGCGAAGGAATCCTACGATCCCAGTGGTAGATTCGGTATTGGGACGTCCTTCGCTCCGCCGCCCCCTAATCAAGTGGAAAAATCCGAAGAAACACCGAAAGCCCCGAATGACAATGTTCGTTTTTGCTCTGTGTGCAATGTGTTCATGACATCCGATGAAACGTTGAGTAGTCATATGCAAGGTGCCAAACACCTCAAGAAACTTGAATCCGAAAAAGCAGTTGAATTAAACTCCCTTTTCAAGTACAGAACTCCGTCTGATTACTATTACTGTCCTCTATGTAATGTATCCGCTAACTCACCCGATCAGTTTCTGCTTCATTTGAAAAGCAAAAAACACACTAATTCCACAAAGAAGGAAGGCTCGTAAACTTCTTTCTTTTTTTCCATTATTATATTTCAGTCTATAGTTTGCATTACCTTAACAAACTTACATATATAGCGGTTGGAGCAACTGAAAGATTAGGCAAATAATGTTTTGTTTTAATACTTAGCGGTTTAGTTTAAAAGTGAATGGAAATTTATTTTTCAATTTGTAAAAGTTGATAGTGGATAGTAATTGTTCAATTGAAACAATTTAGATCATTTTAAGATAAATCATTATTGTTTTTGATCTTAGTGTTTTTAATGAATAACACAATATTTGTGCCCAAAACCTTTTAATGGGCAGGCTTTAATCCATTTACCTAATGACTATTTATCCTTTAGTTGCATCCAAGCATTTTATTTATTATAGATTATCAAATTTATATTTATTTAGATTATTAAGTGTTATTTATATTTCTTTAGTTGTCGGTGATTTTGTCTGAGGCAGAAGTTTTTTCTTTCTTTTAAAAGGTTTCCAAAAAAACCTTTTATAATTTTTGGCTAAGCTTGTCAATCTGACCTACTTATTAGTCTGTAGGTGTTAGATTTACAGTATGCCTGTTACCAGTTGTGACTTTTGACATTTAGATTGGCCAACCTATTTAATGAAAATAAAAAAATAAAGCCACTAGAACTGTGGGACAGGCTTAGACCATGTATATATATAAACACGCCACTTCTCTCACTCAGTGAGACCAACATCTTCCCTGGCCTATGACGTCACGAACGGTCAAAACTACCAGATTGACGTAATAAGATAAACAAAGAATAATTAAAAAAACAAGCGTTGACAGTAGCAGGACTCTGCGTGACATCACGACCGGTCAAAACTGACAAAACATGTTGGTCTTAGGGTTGTATAAGGCAGCTAAAGGGAGGGGCGTGTCTATATATATACATGGTCTAAGGCAGGGGTGTCCAACTCTAGTTTTCTAGAGGTGTAAGAGCACTAGCGCTCCACGGGAAGATGGTGGTTAAAAGTGTAAACTACTTATGATCTTTTGACATTTATACTATATTGTAAATAAACAATAAAAAAAAATAACTGCCTCGGTGGCCGATTGAGATGCGCGATCGCCTAAAATGCGAAAGTTCCCGGGTTCGATTCCAGGAAAATGACCAAATAATTTATTAATTTATTTCTTTGAATTAAAAAGCTCAAAATCTTTTGAATGGTGTAAAAGATTTAGTACAATATTAACCGCTCCTTCCCGTGGAGCGCTAGTAGTCTAACACAGGTAGATAAAGAGGGGAGTTGGAAATCTTTCTGTTTAAGGATTCTATGATCGCTAGTCTTAGGGGACAGGTAGGGCCAGTGACATTTTTGTTTGCCTAGTTTGTCTGACCTTCTAGAATTCAAAATACTGACCTCTTTTTTGGTCTTTATTGGCTACCCACCCTAATTTTTCAAATATTCTCACGCTGTCAAAAGTCACAACTCAGTAATATTTTTATTTTTTTCACATTCAACTTGTCTTTTTATGTTTTGACGAGGAAAAAAATATCCACTTGTATTAAAAAAAAAAATCACAAACCAAAATTAAAATAATAATTTTTCTCCTGCCATAAATATGAGTGTTATTTTTTTAAATTTAGTTTCCACCCTCCACAAATTGAACTTGTTATGGTTATTATTAAGTTATTGTCTCAATTGTAAAAAAGCTAGTGAACAAATTAGTGTTAAAACACATCCTTACTGGCTTGTTACAACAATTTTAATTTGAATGAAAATACATAAATGCTTTGAAATTTGGATGGAACCACAAGAGGGGGAAGGGGGGAGGGTCACCTTACTCGTATATATCATAGTGAACAGTCCCTACCATGTTGATTGTCAACATTCAACTTGAAATTTATAAACTACCATTTCGTTGCATAGCAACTACTCAAAAGAAGAGGAACCAAGGAACATTTTTTTTACGATAAGCTTGATCAAATTTGGCATATTTTTGATAACAAGGAACAAGGAAACAAGGTTTAAGGTAACAAGGAAAAGCTAGACAAGATGTGCGATGAAATATTACTGATAAACAATGGGCTTTAACCCGGGAATGTTAATGGTAATTGAATGGCTGGTATTAGGTGTTACTAAACCTTCGTTGATTCGACTATCATACACAGAAAAGGGAGACACATTTACAAGGGGAGACAGACAGAGGACCCTTGTAAATAGTAATTATAATTTGATTTAAATTAAAATTTAAACGTTCTGTAGTATGAATACTCCGAAAAACTTAAAAATTGAATTTTTAATTGATTGTACTAGGTACAGGTACTAATTGGGTACTTTATAATTACAAGCGTTATTTCTCGGTCTAGTTCTATTGTCGTTAATGTTGACTTCTAAACTTGTAGAAAAATTTGAAAGGACTAGGTATCGCTATTGAAAAAGGAAATTATTCTTCAGTGTAGCTTAATTAGCTACAGCATCTGTACTGGAAATATAGAGAGGTCCGTGGTTCAAATCCTGGCGCTGAAGTCTATTTTTCTCTGTCTGTCTCCCCTTGTAAATAGTAATTATTATTTGATTTAAATTAAAATGATAATTTCAAATTTGTTAGCTCACCTTTACCTGAGCGATACGGCGATGTGTGTGAACGCTTGGACGGACAACACTGCCCAACAAACTTAGCCTGAGCAGCGGTGAAAGGAACACAATCACATACCAAATTGTTAACTAAATTGGTCAACTTTGAACTTTTGCTTAAGTTATATTTTGCATAAATTATTATACTCTGTGATAGTAATAACATGTGTATGTTACAAGAAAAATGACTAAACAGATTTCGCTATGTAATGTTATTAGTACAGTAAAAATAGGCCAAAAAAACAGCCGAACCTCGAAAAAATTAGTACAAGCAGGGAACTTGATGGAGATGTTGTGTTCAGCTTCCTGTTGAATATACTAAAAGTCCCCTAAAATTGAAGTTGTGCTACGGCCGCCGTATTGAAAAATGGCGGCCCATGGTTTTTTGCTTGTAATCCCTTTAATATTGCAGATAGAAAAAAAGTTTTAAATAGCAAATGTAGAGGTCTATAAAATAAACAAATTTTGTTATTATAACTTTTTCTCTAAACCTAACAGGTTTTGAGTTATTAACGATTTAGTCTTATTAGTCCATGCAAAAGAGACCATAATGGGTCCTTGCCTGGGAAAATTCATGGTAGTTCTGGAAATGGGCTAATTTATGGTTTTTTTGGGTAGATAAATACGAATTTTTAACTTCCATCTTGAAATTCCCTCCGCAACCCCCAAATTTTGTAATTGAACCCCCCAAAAACAGTGTCTTTTTTTAAAAAAAAATATATATTTGTTTGTTTTTTTGGTGATAGTAAATATATATTCGAAAAGAAGACAAAATTTGCAACAAAAACTATTCTATGGCATTTTTGCATAGGACAAACGGGGTGGTGCTGGCGCGTTTTGGAAAATATGCGGCGGTGCGCGGTGCTGCTTGTACTTTGTACAAGTGCTTTGTACTTGTACTTTAGTGCTTTGTACATTGTACTTCTTGTGCTTTGTACTACGCTACTCCCCGGGAGTGAAATTTTTTTTACTTTCTCATATAAAGAGAAAGTATTGTGATGGCGCGAAAATTCGATTTTGAGATTTTGATGGATTTACACGTTTTGAGGTCCCCTGAGTCCAAAAAAGTGGTTTTTAAAAAATGTCTGTCCGTCGTCTGTC
>KZ652773.1:52956-63315 GCA_001010745.2 Gerris buenoi | reverse complement strand
TCTTTTTCAAAATGAATGGGATAATTAAATTTAAAAAAGTAATACAATAAATAAAAATTCAATTAATTATCCAATCTTGCTGAATCTTGGCATTTCGACTCTCTACCGATACAAAATCATTGTAACAAATATAATAATTAATTAAATGTTACTAATTAATTAATTTTAAATTATTTATTTAAAATTGAAATGAATGAATACATATATTTTCCTTCAGAACTAAAATGCAAAAATATAAAGGATTTATAATAAAAACTTGGTTTTTATGGGCTGGTATTATTTATTATATAGTGACATCGTGTAACGAAGTTTGCGATTCGAGACTCGTCCAAGTGTAACATTTTTACAGATTAATTGTATTATATCTATTTAAAGACCAGAAAATCGAAAAAAAAAATTTTATTGGAATAAATGTGGTTGCCTTGGCGTAGCAATATTTTTTTTACAATTAAATATCCCATAAACATTTCTTAATTCTGAAATAATAAATTCGTCAAAAAATGAAAGAGAGCAATGCATTCTAGAACTTAAGTTTCACTTCATTATGCGTGAGAGCCTCACACATTTCAGTGTTTTTGGGGGGTAGCGCCCTCAAATTTGTACCTAAAATTAATTTCTCGATTTCGCCTCGGGGTATGATTTTTGAAAATCAAAGCTCGGCCCAGTAGTCGCTCCACGGTTCTGCTCTGCACAGACGACAGACATTTTTCTAAAACCACTTTTCCGGATTCAGGGGACCTCAAAACGTGTAAATCCATCAAAATCTCAAACTTCTTAACTTAAAATTTTCGCGCCATCACAATACTTTCTCTTTATATGAGAAAGTAAAAAGCGAAAGTGTTGCTGATTTTTTCACTACTATTGGATGGAGGAAATATATGCTGCATTTTCAAAACCTCAGAGGAAAAAACCCTTGGGTCATGCGTAGGGCCCTTAGGGCGATTATCGAACGCAAACTAGAAGTTGTTATGTGTCATGCTGTTTAATGTTTAGAAGATTCAAGGTAGGGCTTATGGCGTAAATAAAGTTTTATATTTTGCCCAATTTTCTTTTTTTCTTGAACAAAATTATATATATATATTTATGTTAACTTATTTACAGCTGTTAAGTATTAGTAAAATACATTTTAAAAAATCATAGAAAGAATGGAATGAATTGTTAGTATGAATTCTGAGTAAGTTTTGTTCATTTTGCAACTTCTAATTCAATTTAATAAGAGAGGTCGGTTGAATTTTCATTTTTGACTTTTTTGTTTTATATTATTATCGCCTAACATCAAATTATTTATTAATCTAATGAATTATTGTAATTATTATGTGCTCGATGATGAGTTCTAATAGCCAATACTATAATTACTATTACCATTATTATCAATGGTACAATTATTACAAAAGCCATTGTCAACAATCTTACCCTAATTATGGTTTACGTAATGCTTCTTCACAACCCCCTCCTGCAGTTCCTCAAAAATCATCTTCTGACTCATCGACTGAGGAAAGAGCAGATTTGAACCCGACTGGGAACTCAAATGCTCTGCACTTTCAACCACCGACTGAAAATTTCGCCTTCTCAAAAGAACCTTTTCCAAATTTACACGATGTTGCCTCTACAACCTCAAATGACCCAAACTTTACTCATCTTCCAAAGAATAACCTGGTGGATTCAGGAATACAAGATACTAGTGTCCCTGACACAGGGTCTCCTGTACATTCCACTCCAGTGTACTATTGGGGTCGGAGAACTTTGTTTATCTCTCGTCAAGGTCATAAAGATGCTTCTACATCTGATCTACTCATGAGTGAAAGTACTGAGTCTGCGACTCATACATTGGATAAAACATCCGAAAATCACTGTACCTTAGATTTGGATGCTTTTAATAATGACATTTCTTCATTTAAAGGAATCTATACTAGGCCTGGAGATCAAATACCGTGGTTTTGTTTACCACCTCCATCCCCTCCACCTGAAGAACCTCCTGCACCATCCACACAAGGAGGTGCAGATCCACTTAACAATGACCCCCAGCCAGCTCTACCTTTTAATGAACTCCTGGCAGTTTCAAAACCTAAAGTCCTGGATAAGTCGGTTGACCAAGCAAAAAGCTCTTTGTGTCAACAAAGTGTCTTGAAGAAAAAGAAAAAGAAAATGCCTTTAAAAAGTGACAGTTTAAAATTATCTTCGTTTAATACTCCCGGTGAAGAGGGGGTAAAACTTGCAGTTTTTGAAAAGAGTATTTCCCACCTTCCTCAAGTTTTGAAGGATAAGTTTGGACCTCTAAAATGTAATTTGTGTGATGTCGACTTCTCATCTGTTAAAACAGGTTTGACTCATTACGAAGGTAAATCGCACCGGAAGAAGGTTTACAGAAGTTTAATATACGATTCGGAAAATAATCTGAGTTTCGCCACATTTCCCATCGAGTGCAATATATGTGGTGTTTTACTTACATCGGCTCATCACTGGTTGGATCATTACAGCGGGAAAGTGCATAAAAAGAAAACGTGGACCAAAGAAATTCTGGAAATTAAAGCGAGAAAGAGAGCTCCTGAAGAATGCGAGGAAACTGAACTTGTGCTTAAGGGATACAAAGAAGCCATACAAAAATATTATGATCACTGCAGTAATATGGAATGCGATAATTATTGTAGATTATGTGATTTATTCACTTTATCAGCTGAAGATTTAGTGAAACATTGCCAAGAACCAAAGCATTTGAAACGAGTACAAAAAGAATCCTGTTTAGCCAAAGGCGGAGAAGAAATTGAAGAAGAGGAAAAAGAATATTTAAATCAATTTAAAAAATCTAGTGGTGGATTCTACTGTTGTCCTTGTGATTATTCAGCTGACAATGTATCCACGTTTGAATCGCATCTTGAAAGTGTGCTGCATCAATGTATCGTTAGAAAGTAGAAGAGAAGCACCTAGACAATTCTGGTATTATTACTATATAGTAGTGATATAATATGGGAATTTTTAAAGTCAGAATTTTAAAAATAATATCTTTCAAGTGCCCACTGTTGATTTTTATGCATTGATTTAAGAGATTTCTTGAGTTTCTGTCAACTTTCTCTAGCATGCAGGCTATTGCCATCAATATTAGTCGTGGGATGGTTGTTGTTTACAACAAACCTGAACTTCAGAAACCTCAGAAATCGGGTTAATCAATGCATAGACATCAATGGTCATCACTTAAACGATATTTTATTTAATCTACTTAATTTCAAACTTCCCATGTTATATTACTACTAGCAAAAACAACCGATATTTTATCTAGAATATATATATTTTTTGTTTATTTTTGAAAATAGAAAGTGTCTCTGTTGCACTCTGTATTTATTTAATTAATTATTTAATGAGTTATTTAAAAAAAAAAAATTATTAAAAAATTGGATTATACAAAAGAGTTATGAAGCAACTAAAACCACCTGAAAGGGTGCACAGATTTTTGCTGATTTACAATGAAATAATGTATTTGTTAGCAAGTTTGTTCAAAAAAGATACTTGAACAGTAATACCCCGAACTTATGCAATAGTTGGGACCAAACGATAAACCTGTATGTCGAATTCAAGTTAGTCGGGGTAAAATTTTGCACATAAATACATACTAATTTGTTTAATCGGTACCAAGGGCTAAAGAAAACAATAATTTAGATGAGTAAAGAATTAAGTTCATCAATGTTTAGCTCATTCATTTCTATGAGCTTATAAATTGTCAGCTTCTGATAGTGTGAATCCAGCAGTTCTTGAATGTCATCCTTCATCCAAATTTAACTGTCTGGCAAGATTGACAACTTCAACTATCACATGACCTTCCACAAATTCAGAGGGAAAGGATTAAAAAAAATGGGAATTGGAAGATTTGAAAAACCTTGTAAATCCGGATTCGTGTAGGATAGGCTAGTGTAGTCAAGGTATTGCTTTATGTACATTCTAATAAATGAAACTCATAATTACTCAAAAGAGCTAGATTCTCCTTTAAAAAACTTTGTGCCAAAAATTTAAAAGTATTATTATATTCCTATATTGAAATTTTAAAACAGTGCTAGGTATATTATCTTTATGTTACAATAAATATTATAGGTGTTAGATGTCTAAGTGTGTTACATATTATATATTGATAAAAAAAAGTTGTTACACTTATTAAAAGACTGTTTGTTCTCAAATGTTATCTTTAAAATATTCTACTGTTCTAGATTATAACTTTAAAAAAAAAAAAAAAAAAAAAAAAAATGATTGATGTTAAATGATAAAAATATTTGAGTCTATTGCATCTGTATGTATTTTCAAATAAATAATTTTATTTATACTTATTTTTACAAACAAATATTATCAGTGATAATTTCTATTGTAATTATTATTTTTTTTTCTTTTCAAATAAATATATTAACCATGATTGTTTTATAATGTGATTGTCTTAAATGTATTGTTAGCGTTTACATTTTTTTTTATTGAAAAGGGTGTTTTTATGTAAAAGACGTCATGAAAACTTAAAGATTTTATAATTAAAATTAAACCTTTTAATTTAAAATTCAACATTGTTTAGAACTAATGAATATTTCCAATTTTTTTTTTTTTAATCATAGAAAAATATGACAATATCTTCAATTTTTTTAATTATTCATTCATGATAAAAGATGTAGTTATAAAAAAAAAATATCATTGAACAAAAGTTGGTAGTAGTACTCATCTTTAATAAAAGTAATTTAAAATTCATAAGTTAAAATAAAAATCATAATTTATATTTTCTTTATAAGTAGTCACCCCCTATACTATAATTAACAAGCCTGATGATATTCCTCTAGGGATGAAATATAGCCATTTTTATAAGAAATGTATCTTAGACTACATTTTTCCACCCTTCACGGCCTAACAAAACAAAGCACTATAATCTATATTGTTAAAAAAAATATGATATACACAAAAAATAAACTAGCAGTACCCTAGGAGCAGCTAATGGTATTTTCTGATACCTAATTGCAACAATCTACAGTGTTAATTGTTGCAATAGAAGGATCAATTATTCATTTAGGCACACATTAAATTTAAAATGTTTTATGATTTTTAATTTGAAGTGTAAAATGTTGGATAAGAAGTATAAAAGGCTAAATATAAAATGTCAAGTGTTGAATATTAAGTGTAAAGGGTTTAATTTGAAGTGTAAAGGCTGAATTTGTTGTGTAAAGGGTGAATTTGTTGTGTAAAAGGCTGAATATAAAATTTAAAGTGTTGAATATTAAGTATAAAGGGTTTAATTTGAAGTGTAAAGGACTGAATTTAAAGTTTAAAAGGTTGAATTTGAAGTTTAAAAGGTTGAATTTGTAGTGTAAAGAGTTGAATTTGAAGTGTAAAAGGGTGAATATAAAATTTCAAGTGTAAAGAGTTTAAAATGAAGTGTAGATAGTTGAATTTAAAGTTTAAAAGGTAGAATAAGAAGTGTAAAAGATTGAATTTAAAATGTTATGGCGAATAAGAATTTTAAAATGTATGTTAACATTATCTATTATGATAGTTAATTTTCTGTTGTCTTAATATAAGTAAATCTGTCAAAGACAAATAATTTACAATTTATTAATGAATGGTTATTGCAATTTTCAATATTTTCTTAAAATAAACTCCACTTAAAAAGTATTGCAACACCCATACTATTTGTAATCCTTTGGGTATTTTAGACTTCCAATAATATGCTATCTACATAAATACATCTTTACTTTCAATTATTCTTTATTGACAAAAATTATTTTAAAAAATGCATAGTAGGAAAATATTAAAGACAAATACTATTTTAAAAATAACATTTTTTTTTTTTTTTCCAAAATAAAAGAAACGGCTTTAACAAATAAATTATTCTTTAACATATAAAACAAATAATTATTCTTATTAAATTTTTGATAATGAGAATGCCCCTGTAACTGCTCCATACCTCTTATAACAGCTTCAATTCGCTTTGGCTTACTCTCAATGAAATTATATGTATATTATATCTTGAGGGAATTGATCCCATTTTTGTTAACACTGCAGCCTCTAAGTCTGTCAGAGTGGTAGGTGGATCATTACGAGCTCTAGATCTTCTTTTCAGATTATCCCACAAGCATTTAATGCAGTTCAAGTCAGGGCTCCTTGGGAGGCCACTGTCCTTTCAATACCCACAGAGTTTAAGTACCATTAGTCCAGTCAATGAATGCTCAAAAAAAAGTGTAGAGGGAAATGGAAGGAACACAATTTTTGACTTTGGGACTTTGTTTGGACTAGTTAGGAGGTAAACATACTAAAAGTCCCCACTCCTAGGAGGTGAGCGGGGGNTATGGCGAATAAGAATTTTAAAATGTATGTTAACATTATCTATTATGATAGTTAATTTTCTGTTGTCTTAATATAAGTAAATCTGTCAAAGACAAATAATTTACAATTTATTAATGAATGGTTATTGCAATTTTCAATATTTTCTTAAAATAAACTCCACTTAAAAAGTATTGCAACACCCATACTATTTGTAATCCTTTGGGTATTTTAGACTTCCAATAATATGCTATCTACATAAATACATCTTTACTTTCAATTATTCTTTATTGACAAAAATTATTTTAAAAAATGCATAGTAGGAAAATATTAAAGACAAATACTATTTTAAAAATAACATTTTTTTTTTTTTTTCCAAAATAAAAGAAACGGCTTTAACAAATAAATTATTCTTTAACATATAAAACAAATAATTATTCTTATTAAATTTTTGATAATGAGAATGCCCCTGTAACTGCTCCATACCTCTTATAACAGCTTCAATTCGCTTTAGCTTACTCTCAATGAAATTATATGTATATTATATCTTGAGGGAATTGATCCCATTTTTGTTAACACTGCAGCCTCTAAGTCTGTCAGAGTGGTAGGTGGATCATTACGAGCTCTAGATCTTCTTTTCAGATTATCCCACAAGTATTTAATGCAGTTCAAGTCAGGGCTCCTTGGGAGGCCGCTGTCCTTTCAATACCCACAGAGTTTAAGTACCATAGTGTTAAGTATGCATTAGTTAGTTGGGACTACACACCTGATACAATAAACAGGCAAGAATTATGTAAGAAAATAAAATAACAAATTTAACATAAATATCAGGGTGTTGCAATACTTTTTAAGGGTAAACATTTATTTATTATATGTGATATGTGTTGTACTTGTATTATAAGTAAATTTTATTTGAATAACTAAATTTGTCCTCCAATATTTTAATTAAAATTCTTGATGTGATAATTGATTTAATATTTAGGTATAAATTATATAAAATAAATAATGATTAATTTCAAAGTTTCATACAGCAGAAGCTCTCTTATCTGGTCCCAGTTTGATAGACCAACAGTTTAAGCTACCATTGGTTTAACTGGCTGCTCAGTTAGGGGAGAATATTTTACGACATCCAGTGTCACCCAATCATTCTGATCTGGTATATAAAAAGATAATTAGGTCTATTGATCACTGTTTTGTGGCAATATTTGTGGAGACCTGCCTTTTGTTAGTTGAACAGTTGACATACTATACATAATAATTCCTCTGGCTATACATATTGGCCTTCAGATCTTCTAATTCAAAAATAATTTTTTTTCCAAAAATAATTCCTCATCAATAGATGAAGCCTAATCAATCCCTCTTTAAGTTTTTCCTCCTCCTAAAGGCTCAATTCCTTTAATGTTTTATGTGGAATTAAAAACTTTCCTTCAATCAAAGCCTACTACTCCTCCAACAGAATCTTACACAATGACCTTAACATCCAAATTTCCCGTTACAGATCCTCCAGCCTGTTTCCTTCTACACAAGTTCTCTTAATTCTCTTATCTGAAACCGTCCCTGATAACCCTTCCATGCACTTTAAGTGGTAATGGCCCATGTGACTTAATTATGTCAACACCATAATTTAAAAATATACAACTATGTAAGCTGTGTAAATGGACAGCTGTCTTATATCTGTCAATGTTTCACCAAATAAGAAAATGATGCTTGTTTCAAGAAAAAGGTTCAGTCCTAAAGTTGCCGGTTAAAAGAGCCACAACTGTATATTAATGTGTGTGTATAATTTTTTTTTTTTTGAAATTATGTTATTAACAAATTTTGATTGTAATGATTCATCTCTTTGATCTTAACTTTTATTAAATTTTTTAATATTAATACTTGGTCCTAATGTGTTTGTTGTATGTATGTTATAGAGTAAGCAAGAATAATATTTGCTAATATAATATACCCTCTCGTCCTCTTAAATAATATTAATGTTACCATTAAACATTATGTGTATAATTTTTTTTTTATATCAAAGTAAATAGAAATAACTCAAATTTATACAATTTATTATTACTATTATTTTATTTTTTTAATGTGTTTGATTGATATTTTATTACATTAAAATTGATTGTTTTTGTTCTGTTAACCTTTATATGCTACTTTTCATTTCTTTTTAATAATTAGTTATTGAATGTTTTTGAACTTTTTCTTAATTATTTACTTTTTAACATTATTTTTTTTTTTTAAATATCTTTTGAGTGTGTATGTCGTACCAAAATTTATTGTGACTAGAAAATAAACTAGTTAGTTGGAAAAATAAATGTTTATTTATTGATGACTATATGTTTCTTATTAGACAACTATATTTTAATCTTTAGTGTCTATCTGAAATTAAAGAGAATTTGTGTGTAAACTTCCCTCCAGTTTTTAACATTTCACTGCCTAATATAAGGAGAATCTCTAATTATCCGTGGAAAATTAGGTTACAACAACATTTGAGAAATAAAAAAATTGCAGATATAGAAAAAAAAACACCAAAATGTTGTTCATTCATCACAAAGATTAAGTTGATTGTGATATTTATTTAAATGTGCAGAAGAGCCCAAAAATGTATAAACAATGCTGTTGTCAAAATTTAAAAGTTCTAGAATCAATGCTGCCAGATTTTTAGCAGAAACTTTTTTCTTCTAGAACTAGTTTCTTAGAACTTTTCTTTCAGAAACTAGTTTCTTCTAGAACTGTATATTCAGAGACATTACTGTAATTAATTAAATTTTCTAATAATAACACCCCCAAATGCACTATATGAACTGATGGCTAGTATAAAATAATAGCAAATACCATTATTTACAATTCCAAAAAAGATCTAGAAACCTCTACTGTGCTTGTTTTCTGTAGGCACGTACATTTAACAAGAAGTTAGCTGTTCATATTATGTTGGTTGTTCAGATCTTTTAAATCACTAATAAATATTTGTTTTTAATTATTTAGGGTTTTATGGTCTAAAATTGAGAACAATAATTAAACCATAGCACATATGCACCAAAGGGCTTAGGCCAGCCAAAAGGCTTATAAAACTAAATATTATATAATGGATGTCACCTGGTTGGAACATTATTTCATTAGATGTGTAAACTGTATAGTTGGCATTATTATTGAAAATAGAAGTAGCCAAGTTGTTTTTTTTTTTCTTTTTTTTTGGCGAATTTATGATCTGGCATTGCGCCCTTGTAGGCAAATGGGTTGCCAAACCCTGCTCTAGAGTCTAGAAAAAATTTAAAATCTTAACTGATACACTGAATTTTAATACACTGAAAGATTACACTATGCAACCCGCAATACAATGCGGGTTTGCCTACATTATTCAACTTGTGAAACTTATTCATTCTGCTCTGCCTATTAAATTTTTCCCTTTACTTGACTGCCTTATGTAAGAGTGGGTCTTTTTAATTGTTTGTAAATTAATAATTTATTGTTTTAATTTAGTTAGGACATTTTGCTAAATGAAGAGTGGAGAAAATTATATAGTGTGTGTTGAATTTTATTGAGATTTGTTTTAATAGGACGACAATATAGTTTTTTTTTTTTATTGAGAATCAAACCTATGTATTTGACTTAATCTTTAAGGGGTTCAAGTAAGTGAGGACGAGTAAATATCGCTTCTGAATTAGTCTGGTTAACTTTAATTTTCCATTTTTAAAAGTATTTACATTTTAATTTTACTGCTGAAGGCTTTATTTCGTCTTTTGAAAATTTGTGTCAATGTGCCTCAAGCTACAGTATATTTCTGTCGTCAGTGAAAAATTGAAAGATCTACTGTACAGCATCGTAAATACTGCTACAAAATACTGTTAAGTAAAGTACTGACCTGATTTTTAAGAAAATTGGATGATATGTCGGATGTAGCCCACATATTATGGTCCTATATTAATTTTAACCGTCTTGGCTCATTAAATTTTGCTAAATTTATACTTTTAATGATGTAAAAAAAAAAAAAAAAAATTATGACACTGAGTTAAATAAATTGGTAAGGCATGAAGTCTCACGTAAAAAGGGTTTCGTTGGTATTGTGTTGGTATAACAAAATTAGTAAGGGGA
>KZ652773.1:39462-52442 GCA_001010745.2 Gerris buenoi | reverse complement strand
GATAATTTTGAGTTCGCTATATTTTTCCTGTGTGCGCGTAAAAACGATCTTTTATACTGGAAAGTTTCATGTTTATATCTCTTTTGGTTCAAAAGTTATTGGAACCGTACAGAGTGACAGACAGACACAGCAACGAAACTATAAGAGTTTCTTTTTTTTTGGTTTTACCAACGAAACCCTAAAAAATCGGTCCGAGACAACTCAGACAAACTTTCTCATACTCGAGATCATAATTTACTTAGCCCAGTATTATCCATTTATTAGTTTTCATAGCCGCATTTAATATTCGGTCCAGAAGTTTAGCCTCAAGGCTTCTGCACAGACAGACATTTTTTAAAAATGTGTAAATCTAACAAAATCTCAAAATCAAATTTTTACAGCATCACAATGCACAATACTTTCTCTTTATATCTATAAGAAAGTAAGGGGGATTAAATAAATTAACCGCTAATTCACAAACAAAATGGTGAAATATAAATTTTTCTCAAGACTCAAAAATTGTTTGTTTTTTTTAATTGGTTTTTAACGCTCAATCAAGAGGTGTCATCTATTTATTCTTCCACTCAAGTTTTACCGTCGTAAAGCGATAAAACGGTTTATTTCTAAAAATGGGCAGACTTGGTATTATCCGAGGGTAGGATGCAAAGAAAAAGGGGTAAAAGAAGCGAAAATCGAGATTTTGTGATCCCCCCCCCTCGGCTGAGCCCAAAAATTAGTTGTTTTTTTTCCAATATTATCATAAGCCAATAACACGCATATTTTTTTGAAAATTCATGGTGCATGACTGGACTTCTTCATTTTTTATCGCTTCATTTTGACGTTCTGTAAAAGTTTGAAACTCTGCAACAAGATCTTGGTCGCTTTAATAGATATTCAAGGGCAAAGGTAAAGGTAAAAAAAATCGGTTTCGTGTGAATATCTCGCTTCCTATGACTCCTGGTCACTTTTTCCCTCAAAAAAATGTTTTTGCATGACTTTTTACATATTTTTGTAAAATATCTCGTTTCCTCTGGCTCGGAGGCCAGTTAAAGTTCAGATAAAAATTTAAGAATATAAAATTTCACACAAAGAACGTTTTATTTATTTTTTACGTTCAACGAAGCGTTAGGATAATAAAGTGCTTCGAAGTTTCCGCACAAGGCATAACGACAGATAGTCGTAATAATGAAAATACGTAAAAAGTGTTGCGGTGACGGATACTAAATATTCATAGATATTCTTTGCCCTATAATCCATAAACCATCCATTGTACTTAACAAATAAATAACACTTTTTTTTGGCAGGAAATTTTGTTATCTTTAATATTGGCAACAACCTTGATTGGTGTCGGAGTCATAGGTAGCGAGACATTCAAAAGAAACCGAATTTGTTGACCTTTGCCCTTTAATATCAATTAACGCGACCACGATCTCGTTGCTGATTTTCAATTAGTTTTTCAAATCGTCAAAATGAAGCGATTAAAAAAGTTGATTCTCCGTTTATTTTGGAACAGAAAAACCTAAAATGACTAGACTATAATGTCTTAAGAGTATATTTTCGCCAAATGTGAAAGGGAAGT
Organism: Gerris buenoi; assembly: GCA_001010745.2. Classification (NCBI taxonomy): domain Eukaryota; kingdom Metazoa; phylum Arthropoda; class Insecta; order Hemiptera; family Gerridae; genus Gerris; species Gerris buenoi. The sequence continues at coordinate 50,884 of KZ652773.1, read as the reverse complement.
CAGAATTTTGTTTATTAATTGTAAACGCGTGGTTATTCTACCAACCAAATTTTAATAAGAATGCGGGTTCTTTATTTCAGAGACCTGGGATTTTAAAAGTCCTATGTATAATTTTTGTGTTTGTCTTATAATGATAACTGGCGTAAAAATTGACTGTTATGTATGAGTGACATTGCCGCATCGGCCGTTTTCTCCACGTTAAAACGAGAGGTCGCAATATGGCTTGACTTGGCAGCCGTTTGTAATAGAGTTCCCGATTGTTCATCACGCCTAGTGCGGAGTTCACGAACTGATACGTTTATTAAGCGTAAAAGTTATTAAATTAGGAAATTGACCGAAGTGTATGGAAGAAAGGTTATGGACGTAAAAACTTTCAGAGGTAGTGAAGAGTAGAGAATTTTCAGCGCACAGTCAGCCTTCAACCAATGTGCATAAATGCTTCAATTATTATTTTCGGCAGTCTCGTCTGAAATCGACAGTCAGAAATAGAAAGGGTTCTGGCGATTTTGATTTAAAAAATTCTAAAATGTAGTCAATTTAAATACCCAATTTAACCATGTAAGTTATTATCTTAGGAAAAATCTCATTTCCGAGATTAAAAATAAATTTAATCCAGCTGGAAATAGAAAACTGTCCATGAAAATTACTAGGCATCGCGTGGCTCTATCATTGAAGCGAGCGTATAGTAATAAAAATATGTGTGTATGTTTTAACGATCTTTATTAACTTATAACGGTGTCGCTGTTGGTTTTACTACAAAATGTTATTTAAAAAAAAAAAAAATGTTCGTCTCATCGAATAGATAAAGTTAGAAATTTTTCCCGTCCTAAATTTACAATTTTCAATTTTGATGCGAGCGTTGCGCGCGAACGCTTGGACAGACAACGTTGTTTAATAAGCTCGTCCTGAGCATTGGTAAAATGAACATGTGTAACAAATTTCATCAAAATCGGTCAACTCGAGGTCAAATCGATTTACTCAAGTTATCGTCTTACGTTTTAGACACACAGACAGTCAGACAGACACGGAGCATATTTCGTTGAATGTAGGAAGCTCACTGCGCTCGCTTCAATTATCTGTTATCATTAAATATTATACTAATAAATTTATTAAACGAGAATGTTTTGTCGTAATTTTCCTTCCTTAAAGAGACCATTGGTCTTTGTAATAACTAAATTTACAAGTTTATGATAAAATAAAGAAAGAATTTTGCGATAATTCATACAATGTATAAGTATTCGAAAGATTGTGAGTAAACCGTAACATCTGTTTATTTATATAAACACTCTTAAATGTAATAAAAAAAAATCTTAAATTAAAATTTATTAAGCAGGTTAAGTATTATTTTGTTTTGAATCAAATGGTCAGTCTCGTAATTATGTACATAGTTGGTTGGTTAGGATTAGGCACACTTAAAAAAAATTATATATTATTGTCTCGTGGATACAAAAGACGACAGCATTATGAGAACATTTGAACACCTGGGCAATCTGATTGGATTTATCATCGCATTATCTGACATACTCGAAATGATATAATCACTTGTCAATGAGTGGACACCTGCAACATTCGGCAGTTGCCCGGGTGACTCTAAGTCGTCATTGTCTACCACGATGCCATCCTCGTATTTCACGTCGATCTTCGTCATATTTATCGCGGTAATAATTATACAGAGTTAATAGTTGTTTGTTCGTTTGTTTGTTTATTTATTTTTGTTTCTTTTCTATAAATTGTATTTTGTTTATTTTTAAGTTCCAACGTATTTACTCATTAACTAAATCTTACTACATATTAGTTATAGCACAGTTAAGATAATGTTTTTGGATATTGTGAATGGTGATCCTAGATCCTAGATACGTTTTTAGACAGTTGACACTAGTATCCTTACCTTATTATATCACAATTAATAATTTAATCAAACGGCTTATTCACTACCTAACATAAACAAAAACAAACATTTAAACGTAAAAATAAAAACTTAAGGAAAAATGTATTATTTGTATTTTTTAATTTGTGTGTTTTAATGTTTTTATTTGCGTATTTTTGGATATCTGATTTCATAAAATTCTCATCGAACTTATTCTTTCTTGTCTATTCATAAAACTATAAACATATATTTAAAATTCGTAGTTGCCTAATGTTTTAAAAGATGACTGCCAATGTGTGGCACATATAGCTTCCGCGGGAACTATATTCATGTTTTGCTATATTACTATTCACTATTGTCTATTTTTTTCACCCCCCCCCCCCTTTAACTGCCAAAATTGTTATTTACTTTTTTGTATATAAATATACTTTCTTGTCTATTTATAAAACTATAGAAATATATTTAAAATTCGTAGTTGCCTAATGTTTTAAAAGATGACTGCCAATGTGTGGCACATATAGCTTCCGCGGGAACTATATTCATGTTTTGCTATATTACTATTCACTATTGTCTATTTTTTTCACCCCCCCCTTTTTTTAACTGCCAAAATTGTTATTTACTTTTTTGCATATAAAGAGAAAGTATTGTGATGGTGCGAAAATTTTAAGTTAAGAAGTTTGAGATTTTGATGGATTTACCGTTTAGTGTCCAAAAGAGTGTTTTTTCGATTCCTTTTTAAATGTCTATCTATCGTCTGTGGTCTGTCTGTCGTGTGTCGTCTATGGTCTGTGCAGACGCGTACGCGTGGAGTCTAAAGTGCTGGGCTAATTTTGACGAAATTTGTCATTAATATTAAAAAAATTATACCCCGAGGTGAAATTCAGAAATTAATTCGAGAGATCCAAATTTGAGGGCGCTACTATCAAACATTTTTCCGACGTTTTTGATTGAACAATTATATCTATTCTATTTAAATACGAATCTATAAATATAAGCTGTTACAAGGAAAAATCTAGTGTCCGAGATATTTTTGAAAATCGAAAACAAAAAGTAAACAAATACCTATTAAACACTTTTTTTTTTTTTTTTTTTTTTTTTTTTTTTAATTCAATTAAATGAGATTCCATAGAATTTAAATACAGTTTCAACAATGACCGATTTTTTTTTACATTGTTGCGTAACAGTTGAAAATGTGGAATCATCTATTGTAAGCTTCAACATAATAAAATGTGTCTTAATAAATGTCTTAATAAAATTTCATGAATACTTTTAAGGATATAGGTGTTTTAAAAGACAGTTGGTGCACAAGCGGAGGAGAAAGGAACGGGCAAAGAAAGTTGGAATTCATATTATGGAATCAACATTTGGCTATTTGGGATAATAAAAATTTTATCAAAATCGGATGAGTATTTTTGAAGATATTGTTGGTTCTCAAAAATGATAAACGATATACAGACCGACATACAGACACGAGACCAAATATGATCCCTGATATCTCATACGGATTTCTGTCTTGGAATTTTTGAATTCGGAGATATTTAAAATAAAAACCGTTATACATAACTACAAAATACTTAACTAGACTATTCCCTATTCGTAACACGAATTAAGATTGTACATAATTTGACTTCAAACGTTTCTCATTTTTATATACTTACTTATGATAACGAACGGTTCACATATAAAACTTAAGTTATAATATCAAAATTGGAACTAATGCTACAATAATATTTTATGGTCTTAGACATTGGTTAGTTAAGATTCACGAGTAAAGGAGTGCCGTAGAAGATAGATGTATGAAGATAGATGTAGAAGATAGATTGAATAAAAAGTGAGCATTTCATAAGCACCATCCGTGAGCATTTCATAAGCACCATCCGTGAGCATTTCATAAGCACCATCCGTGAGCATTTCATAAGCACCCTCCGTGAGCATTTCATAAGCATAAGCACCATCCGTGAGCATTTCATAAGCACCATCTGTGAGCATTTCATAAGCACCATCCGTGAGCATTTCATAAGCATTTCGTAAGCACCATCCATATACCTTGCTTATTTTCCCACATACATGGAGTAACTTTTTTTCTCCAAAAATTTACATTACTTGTTATAGTTCCGAAGTTTATGTTAATAAACCATGCACATTGAATTGACTAAACTTTGAATTTCTTCCGCAATAAATTATTGTTATATTAATAAGTACATATTATGAACCAATTGAGGAGTGAATGATACAAATTAATTCATTTGATTGCACCATTTACACCTGAATTGTTCCATAATACTTATTAAATAATACAACAAAAAAGGTGTCGATTCCAATGTACTATTAATTATTATTACAATAATATCACTAAAATTACTCAGTCTAATCTTTTGAGGGTTTTTAGTTAAATGGTGCAATGTTAATTAACTGAAAGTTTACACCTACGTGCATATAGTTGTCTGACTCATCTATTTATTTATAATTAATGATTACTGTTAAAAAATATTGCACATATTGAGAATAAATAAAATGTACAAAGACAAATTTTAAAAAAAAGTCTTCCTGAGAGGTAAAACTATCTAACCTATAGAATAATCGAATTTGAGATTTTTTTTAACTATTTAATTTTCCAACCATAATTTATATAATCGAGTAGTGTCTTGACGACGCACCTCGAAATAATTTGTTATTGCTATAAGCTAAGGCAGGCTATATTTATTTCAATAATAATAATTAATGTTTGTTTTGGTTTGTTGGTCTTTAAATAGATATAATAACTTATCTAAATAAAAATCCTAATTAATTTACTTGATTTATTTATTTTTTCTAAATATAAAATTAAGTTTCCAGGGGCTTTACGGTTTTTTATTTATAAGTAGGGTTGCCAGATTTTCAGCAAGTCTCTTCGGGACACACCAGCTATCCAATGGNAAAAAAAATAATAATAATAGTAATAATAATAACTTAAATGATTGTAAAAATGGGAAATATATATAAATAAATAAATAAATAAATAGCAAACTGTACCCCTAATGTGATTTTTTTTTTCCACAGTGGCAAAAAGACCAAAATCACAGAACACAAAACCCTGATTACTAAAACAAACCGTATAACGTATAATCTATATAAATAACAAGAAACAAAGATTTAAAAACAAGATAAGGTGGAATTACGATTTACAGAAAATAGATTCTTCTTATTTCTGCTTTCAAAAACAATCAGCCAGCCAGCAACGACATCTGTTTCAAAAACTATCATAATCGCTTTACATTTTTGCTGAAATCTGCCATCACCTATCAGCAGTCGTCAATGACAATGACAGCCCATAGCTCATTCAATACATAATAATTTAGCTGTTTTGTTTGCCTTTAAAAAAAAAAAAATAATAAAAAATACGTATATTATAATTAAAAAAGTAAATATTAAAGAAATCGGTCGAAATCGGGACATATTTGAGTCTCGCCGGGACTTGAAATATGAGCGGGACAAACTTGTCAAAATCGGGACTGTCCCGCTCAAATCGGGACGTCTGGCAACCCTATTTATAAGTGTTGTCGCTTATGGTACTTGCAAATTGAAGGGAATCCTCAACAATTCCATATATTTTAGGATTGTTGGTAAACTTGATTTTCGAACCAAAGTTATATCATTACCAGCGCAAATTGACAAAGTAAAAGAAGTAGAAAAGTACAAAAGCATCTGGCGTTGGAATGAAGATGAAGGAGACATTATTAGAATTGGGATTCTTTCAAAGAATGATTTTTCTGTTAGTTTTTAGGGCTGCAGTTTCAGGAATAATAAAAATTCGCCAATAATTAATAATAATTACCCTGAATTATCAAAATTCGGTAAGCTCGGCCGCAATTAAATTATAAATAAATTTCGCAATCATTTTAAGTAAGAATTTGATGTGTCAGAAATAAATCATATTTTTCTTTCAAGGTGATAAAGAAATTACAGTTTTGAAGTCACACGTGTCATTTAAACATTAATAATATTCAAGTGTTTATTTCGAGTATGAAGGTAATACTTGTATATACGCAAAAATTTATTGAGTCATTAAAACTTTATTTCGAGCTTACTTTACTACAAATAATAAAATTTAGATTTTTTTGACGTTGTAAAGGCATCTTTAATGCGTAATTATTTCCTTCTCCAATCTATTTAAGAAATCTCACATTTCCATGAGCATAATCATGTATGAGTGAGGTGATTAAATGACGTAGATTGTTTTAATTAATCTTGGTATTGTTTAACGTTTTACATTTAACTCAAAATACCATTGAACAATCAAATAATGCGTTTCAAACATTTTTAACCAACATTTTTGGAGATTTAAGAAAGGAACCTTTCCAATCTTCAAACAGACAATCTTTTAAAACTCTAAAGATCTTAAAAAGAACTAACTTACGCTCGTTCAATTACTGATGAAGCTTAGTACTTTTAAAGATGAATTCCCTTAATCTCCTGAAAGGCTATGACCCAAACTATCCTAAATATGGTTGGAAGCTGCCGACAAGGAATATTTCTTGATAATAATTGTTCTAAAACAATTATAACGACGAACAAATAACGGAAACAAAAGAAATATGGCAAAATAAGCAAACTCAATCAATCAATAATATATTTATTGATATCCTATCAATATATATCAATAGATATCCTATATAAAAGAAATAAGGAAAGTGTTTAAACATAAAGATAAATGTAAAAGCGCTGAAGACGACATTTTGATACACTTCTTTTCGATGTGAAAATACGAAGCTACAAATTTCCGATCCCCAATGAATTTGTTACATGGAGTAATACATCGAAATTTTATCAGTTATTCACACTTAGGTATCTATTTAAATGTAATTTACTTAATGTTACAGGTGATCTATGTGGAACAGTGCCAAGCAAAATGCGTTATGTACGGTTTCTGCAACCAGAGGTCAGGAGATTCATTTCAATCCTGCCCCTATTCAGGGGAACCCAAACCAATGACAAACCAGACTGGATTAGATATTCTTAAACGTCGCTGTCCTCATTTCTTCAAAGGAGGTAAACATGAGTTATAATATAAATTCTTAAGTTCATTCATTCTTGCGTAAGTAAAATATTAAACCTTGGTTATTATGGCTGTCGACCAGTTGCGCGCTATCACATAATCCAATATATCAGTTGCGCGCATACCAAAATTTAACAATATACCAGTTGCGCTCCTAGCTATGTTACTTTTAGAACGGTAGGTGTTTCAAATAAAGCAAGAATATTTATTATTATTGATAAGTGTATTTTAAATTGAACCTTAAAATTTTACAAAAAATATCAGTAAAAAATAGTAGCCCAGTCAAACTAACAATTTTACCTTGCAAAAGGTCGGGTAGTTTTCATTTTTGGATATGTTGTAGGCGAAGGTTCATTAATGATATCCCTAAGTTTTCGACCTCGATGCAGCACCGCCGGCGCCGCTCGGGCCGAAAAACCGCAAAATGTTGGACTTTTTTCCAGTTTTAGCCCGTTTTCACAATGAAGGAGTGGTTTAATCGAAAAAATGATTCTATTATTTATTGAAGTAGCCAACTTTTATTATCATTTAAAAAAACAATCGCCTTTCTATCAAGATAAAATATGTGTAGCAAAAAAACATAGTACATAGTATAAAATTGATAATGATCCGTAGAAACATAAACACCAGCGCGCAACTGGTGTATTAAGAAAAATTAAATGCGCGCAACTGGTAGGTATATTGGTTTTTTCGACTTTTTTGTGATATCGCGCAACTGGTAAACTCCCGTTATTATAATTAACACCTCTTAGATTACAGTTTATAGCCATAATCAACCATCTTTATAAATAGTGATATCCAGAAGCAATGCTTTTATATTTCTTCCGATACATTGTTATTCTTTGCTATCCAGGAGCCTAGATGAGTAAAATATTTACTCCACATGAATTCATCTTAATTTTTTGTTGTACTTCCTTAATATAAGGCCAGCCTCACTTGTTTATATTTTGTAAATAAAGTGTTTATACATGGTCTTCGTGATAGCACAATCCTTAACCACCTCTAACCACCTCTAACCACCTTTAACCACCTCTAACCACCTCTAAACACCTCTACCACATCTCACATCAGTGTAGGCTAGATTTGAGATGCACGGTGGCACAGGGTATACCATGAAAAATACTAACCTCCACTCCTTTTATTACTCCACTTAGTCCAGTTAGCCAATAATCGTCACAAAATTCTTTTAAAAATGTATATTTTATTTATAAATATAGATACAAATGTAATGATTGTTTCGATGTTTTGGTGCCCAGATGATACACCGTCAGTATGCTGCAACGATGAGCAGATGCTGTCTCTAGAATCCCAGTATCAGACGATGAGTGCGGTATTTAAGCGATGTCCTGCCTGTTCGAATAACATTCTTCGGTACATCTGCGACTCCACATGCTCACCTAATCAATCTGATTTTCTACTCGTTAAGAAAACAGAAATGAGTCCTCAGACTTCAAGTAAGTAAATCATAATTATCTGATTTTTTAAAATTTATTTTTTTAGTTCATTATGGTAATTTGTTGCAAAAAAGTAAATATCTTCTCTAGTAAATACCTTTCTTAGACTCTCAGTTGAATCATACGTATATAACACCATTATTAATAGTAGCCCATTTTTAAACCATACTTCTATTTGAAATCTTCTGTATACAGTGGACTCTTCTTCTGAAGGTCAAGGGTGCCCAATTTCAGCTTNAGTGGACTCTTCTTCTGAAGGTCATGTGTGCCCAATTTCAGCTTGCTCGGAATAAAACTAGATTTATATATATAAAAAAAAAACCACCTATACTCTTCTTCTTCTTTATTTGGCCTTCGTCGGTAAAAAAAAAAAATCCTTTATTTTCGTTTCTCTGTCCGTCTGTCACTCTGTTCATATAACATTTTAATCGAAAGAGATGAAAAAATAAAACATATTAGTATCAAATCAAAGATATTTTCGACTCGGACACAGAAAAAATACTATAGTAAACACAAAATTATCAGCCGTTAACAAAATTATATGAGTATAGATTATAAATAATTACACGATAAAAAAATCCTTTTCTATACTACGTTACAGCAAAATTTGTTGAAAACTAATTAAATTCTGCTGAAAGATGGCTAAAAGTATTAAAATAATGCATTGTCATTGTGTTCTGAGCTATGCTAAAAGTTTAAAATGTCTAGCTACTCGGGAAGTTAGTTAAAAATCGATTGCAAGATTTGTTCCGGACAGACAAACAAACAAACAAGAAAACAAGCTAATAAAAACGTAGTAAAATATATATCACTTGTAGAAATTGTTTACTTTTCCACGCCATTTTTCCAAAAAGCATCATAACGTCGCGCCTCCCCCCCCCCACCCCTCTAAAGCCACATTTCTGCTGTTACTTAAAATTTTTAAAAAATATCCAAGTTGTGCGGTTTGCTGGGCCTAAGGAAAAATGTGAATAATAATTTGATCTGGTTAATTACGGGATTCCAAAATGGCAGATGATGCATGACACGCTAATTTTTTCTTTTGGTAAAATTTATAAAATAAATTTATCGAGAAAAGAAATTTATTGTTTATAAGTTGATCAAGAATACACAAAATAAAACAATTCTTAATATTTATTTATACACTACTACTACTATTTATTTATACTATAGGTTAAAGTGAAAATAAAAGCAGCGGAATAAGCCAAATATAATTTTTTGAGGCATGCTTGTAAAATTCTGATCATTCCATTCTACTTCATATGTTGATTTATTTTCTCTTCTAATTGATTTTTATTTATTTATTTTTTTTTTTTAGAATCTTACGTGCAGGAAGTTATTGTATTTTGTAATTCGGAATGGATCAATGGAACGTTTGATTCTTGCTCGGATGTTATCGTACCTTCACTTGGGATAAAAGCAGTCGATGCATCTTGTGGCGTTCACGCTGGCCACTGCACTCCCTTAACGTAATAACACCAAATTAATATTAATTCCTCAATAACTTTATTGAAAAATTTAATTACAAATAAATTAAATATTGTGTTAATTAATGTGGCACATCACTATCCTCGCGCCCTATTACTAGTTGAATGGTTAAGTAATAGGACGCTGAAGTATAATTTATACGATTATGTCATAGACATAAATATAAAATAATATGATTCCACCGACATTTCAAAATGTAGTTATTTGGACTTATTTCGATTCCCAATTAGGTCACATTTATTTTTATTTTCTCGAAATATGAGTGGTTGAATTAATATGGGTTCATCAGTGGGCTACTTTCGACAAAACATCAAAAATTCTTCAAAATTGGATGAGTACTTTTAATAAAGATATGAGTCCATAAAAAATGTTGGGTGCGTGTGAAAGAGAAAACTATCAAAGAAAGCACGCACAGTTGAAATATGGAGTCAATAGTAAGCTTATTATGACCTTTCCATATTTTTTGATTAATTCAAATTTTATCAGAGTAGTTTTTAAGGTCCTAAAAATGTTGACACGCACACCGATAGCCCGGAATTCATAATCCTGGTTTCTAAAACGTATTTCTGTCTAGGGCATTTAAATTTATAAAAAAAAAAATCATTTATAATTCTGAAGGATCTCAATGCTTCCATCGCTTAGAAGTTCAGAAGCAATTGCGCTGCGTTCCAATTTTAATAGTTCCAAATTTAGCTGCATGTTGCAAGAGTTTCTTTAAGGATGGTTATCATTAAAATGCTCATGCAAATGTGACGAAATTCAGTGCCATTTTGTACTGAAGAATGAATGTATAAAACAACTTTCTAATAATTTCCTTCGATATTAAATTGTACCTATTATAGAGACGAATATAATTACTTATTGTAATTGTATTGTAAAAGGTAGAAAGAAAAGTCTCTTCTCTACTTACTTTGTAGTTTTATGATGACCTTCACTAACGTACCATATCCATATCCTGTCTATTGTATTGCAGTGGCGTAGCGAGGGGGAGGCAAGGGGGGGGGGGGCATCATGCCCCGGGCGCTGCTCACAGAGGGGCGCCAAATGGTCCACAAATTAAATTAATTAAATATTTTGTTTAACTAATTATGCAAATATTATTTTGAATGTATATAATATTTGAATACAATTTAAAGATTACATCATAATTATAATATTAGAATTAGAATCCTCATATCTATTGTTAAGATTATAAGGATTTTAAAGGGAGTTTTTATGTTTTGTTTAACTAATCATTCATATATATTATAATAATTGACTATTTAAATATGAATAAAGTTAGAATCCTCATATCTATTGTTAAAATTATACATATGTATTTACTTTTAGCGAATTTTCGAAGAAAATTAAGCTATTGCAATGACTTAAAAATTTTTGTAATTTTTTTTTTTCATGGAAATCCGTTTCAGACCATTCTGAATCAATTCCTAAAATTTAACACTTTTTACTTTCTCATATAAAGAGAAAGTATTGTGATGGCGCGAAAATTCGATTTTGAGATTTCGATGGATTTACACGTTTTGAGGTCCCCTGAGTCCAAAAAAGTGGTTTTTAAAAAATGTCTGTCCGTCGTCTGTC
>KZ652773.1:10501-35260 GCA_001010745.2 Gerris buenoi | reverse complement strand
GGGGGGGGGGGGGGGGGGGTCATAAGTGGTTTGAGTTGGTTCTAGCAATGGATGGTCCGGCTGGGCTGGATTTGGCCAGGGCACTGCCGTACCTACAGATTTAGAAAATTTAATAAGTAGTCATGTTCAAAATGAATATGGTATTTTTTTTTAAAGAATAAATAAACAAAAATAACAATCATAAATTAATATGGGTTCAACAGTGGGCTAATTATGACCGACCATTAAAATTCCATTCAAATCAGACAAATCGTTTTTAAGATATGTTGGTTCACGAAAATTGTGGACAGACCGATAGGCAGACATAGGACCAAAAATGATGCCTGGTGCCTGAAATGGATTATGTCTTAGAATTTTTGAAAGTGGAGTCATCCAACATCCAATGTTCAATATACAATATGTTGGTTCTTCAAAAGATTAAATAGCTTCCGTTACCCTGAGCAAGCTCGGAAGCTATATACTTGAACGTTATTTTTATTTCATCTTTTTTTAAGAATGAAATTAAAATCATATTTTTTTAACTTATTAAGATAATAAATATCCGTTGAGCAAAAGTCACGAGCTAGCTAACTTTTGATCAATAGTTCATTTGACCGAATGAAAACTATTGTTTAATTTAATAATGTATTTGTTTTTATTTCAGTTGGGGAAGCTAAAATATCACCAGAATTGACCAATACAATAAGTGCTAATCAACAAAGATTTCGAAAAGTACAAAGATGTTTGGATGCAGGACTTGAGAATTTCTTCAAAAGAGTCGGTACTTGTAGGTATATCCAAGAAAATGAATCATTTAATTTATACGTTACTTATGGTAAATGATTTGGAACTACACATAAGGATAATTATAACCAAGTGCCTAGTATGTGCTTCATGACAAAACTTTCCAATTATGATTTTCTGTTGTGTTTTTGTTTTATCAGTTGTTGGTAACAATCCGGCTAAAGTGATAGTAGTGGCTTCTCTGGTAGCTGCCAGCCTGTGTGTTGGATCTCAGTTCCTTATCATAACTACAGATCCTGTTGAAATCTGGGCCTCTCCGGTATCAAGATCGAGGATCGAGAAAGACTACTTCGATTCAAGATTCGGCCCTTTCTACAGAACTGAACAAATGTTTATTAAAACCGTAGGCCTTAAATCGGTAAGACATTACAATTCAATATTCAAATAAGAATAGACAAAATAAATAAAAGGATTTAGGGACATAAATGATTTTTATTGTTCCTAGTAATTTTTCTGCAGGATCCGCTTTAATAAAATTTTAGCTTTAGCCATGTATTTAAATTAATTCCCGTTATTACGTCTGAAAAGAAGATGGTTTTGTCATCAGCCTAAACACTTAATTAACACAGCCTAACACTTGATAATTATTTCTTTAAATTATCATAGACATGCCTTGAGACAGTTAGATTTGGTTGTTACCTTGATTGTAGTACATAACATATATATTTTATTTGATTTAAATTTTGAAGCTTTAATAACGAATAGTGATTGACATAGAATAACTATGGATTTTTGAACGAATTTTTAATAATTGACAATAACCGGGTGGTTAGAATAAAACCAGTGAAATAGTTTGTTTAGCATAACAGCATACAACAGTAATCTTCTAGTTAGCTTGAAAATGGTTTCCTATAGACCCTACTATCAATAATATTTACGTACAAGGAAACAAATCCACTACTTACTATTAAAAAACAAGTTTTACAATAATTTTTAAAATAAATGTTAGTATTTTTTGTTTAGATTCAACACAATACATCAAATGGAATGATTGAGTTTGGTCCAGCTTTCAATAAGGAGGTTCTTTTAACTCTGTACGAATTACAGAATGAAATTCAAAAGGTTAGTAAATAATTATTAACGTATAAATTATATTAAATATTAGTTTAGTTAATTTGTGAACTTTGGATATTCATAAAAAATAGGTTGAATGTTGAAATTAATAGGTTATCACAACAGTGGATCGACATAGTCTCATGTCGATCTCCGACGTGGTATAGCTCACCTCTCAAATCATTTTCTAATTTTTTCATGTAACTCTTTTCTTTCTCAATCTGCACTGATGATCCTTATGAAAGCTGAAAGCTGCTTCGTTAACTAAACCAGTTTGAATTTATATGAAAATTTTTGTTATTCCTAGTGGATAACAAGTTCTGGCACGATCGACCATCTTAATTCCAAAGAAAGAGTTCAAAATGACGAATTAACTTTTAATTATTTTATTTTTTTTAATGTTATTAAATGAACCATTTACTGAACGTGAGTTCTAAAAGGGATATTTCGAAGGCAACCAATTTGACGATATTTTGTGATCTATACTCGTATTTCCAGCGTGAACAAACTTTACCTATGTCATTTTGTCATGTTATGCGATCTATTTTCTCTAGCGGATCCAAAACGTATGCCAAACTAACGTATTAGCCCATTGTAAAATATATGGTTAGAATTCGTAACAAAATAACTATTGAATGTATTACTGTTATCGTTATCAGCACATTTATTAATTAAATGGTCGTATTATTACAGATACCTGGTTTGGATGAGATCTGCTTCGCTCCCCTGTCTGCCACTGGATTGGCCGATGGATTAAACCAATGCACAGTTGAAAGTATTTGGGGATATTTCCAGAATGACATGTCTCTATTTAACGCCACTTCTGTTGATCAAAACAACTTTACCGTTAATTACTTGGACGTAATATATAACTGCTTGCAGTAAGTAATTAAAATTCATTTGATTAGTTCCTTAAAGTCTATTGGAGGAGAAGAAAGAAAATTTACTTTCTCTTTTATTTGTTAATTTTCTCTATATAAATGGAACATTAATTTTACTGGAACGCTGTGCTCTTGCTTGAAAATGTGTTTAGACAAAAGAAACTAAAATTATTATTTAATTTTTGTTTAATTTTTAAAGCAGTTATAAAGTGGTAATTTACAAGGGTTATAAATTGTTTTGCTTGTACATATTTTTGATAAGACTCTTCCACCGTATTATTTATTACAAGCCGTTATGCCCGTAACAACGGATATAAGTTTATATTTTGAAAAAATTAAACTTAAGTAAAAAGTTAATTATTATATCTATTTGAAGACCAACAAATCAAAGGAAATAACTAGTAGTTCTGTGAACAGTAGACCTCGCTCGTTAAAATATTAAATCGGGGTTTGAGCTTAGGTTCAAAATTGTGTGCGAGTAAGGAAGTAAGTAGAACGTTTAGTCAGTGTAAAATCATTTTGCAATTTATTAATTTTTTCACTTTTTCCAGGGACATCGGACATAAAATTTCTCTCGGGGAGGTACCCTCTACATCCCTTTTTTTGTTTTTATATATAAATTTAAGGTTTTCCATTCACGTACATTTTAATACCATAAAGTAGTAAGTACCATATGAGTTTCAGTCCAATCCTATGAAANCCCCCCCCCCCCCCCTTGTTACGGGTTGAACACCTCGTTCTATGTAAGACGATTTATTTTTCTTTAGTATAACAATTTAATTTTTTATTTAAATCATCTGCTACTCTGGTTCCAGAAGGCATGATAAGTTTGTTGTAAACATAGGTATATTATATTTTCTTTATATGAAATTGTTATTTTTATTTTACTTTTTTTTAATAGGAACAGCGTAGATCCAAAATGTCTGGCACCATATGGGGGCAACGTGGATCCTGCTCTTGGAGTAGGTGGATTTCTCAAGTATGGTCAAACAGCTTATGAGAAAGCAGACGCATTAGTACTCACTTTTATAGTTACCAATCATAAAGATCCAACGATGAATCTGAAAGCACTTGAATGGGAGCAAGAGTAAGTAAAGTTTTTGATTAAATTCAAATTGATTATTATTAACATGTTAGGTACAAACGACATCAGCACATTAGTATTATAGAAGACAGCTTCATAAGGATTGTAGGATGGAGAAAATTATGAAATCTACATTTATTATTTCTTCATCAAACACGATCAAATAATCCAACTGGAATTAAGAGAAATTATGATAAAATGCCGTTCCACCCTTATTTCTCAATTAAGGATATTATAGGAATAATCGTTGTAGTATATTTATTCCTTATATTAAAACCACGATTACTAGGAGACCCAGAAAAACCAAAAGAAAGAAATACATTACCTGAATTCAGGTGCAAATAGCAAGAATTAGTAATACTACTGTAAAAGATGTATCAAAACGATTAAAATTTAATCCTCTAGTCCTGAGTCCTGGGTTGCCCAAACTGTGTACCGCGAGACCGGCCAGGTGTACTGTGGGACCCAGAATAAACAATCAAAAATGCCAAGTAGTCACTTTCGTACGATTTATTGATGAAAAATCTATTATTGAACAATTCACGTTTTGTAAAGACCTACCTGACATGTTTAATTTAGTGCATAAGTACTTTGAAAATTACAAAATAAAGTTTGGGAAACACTATTCTAGTCAGTAATCTTGAGAATGACCCTAGAAGAGACCGAAATATCGCATTAGTGAGCCTTTTTAATCCCTTAATAGACTTAATTACTCAAGAAGTGAAATATAAAAACTACAAACAATTTTCTAATTTTATCAATCTTTATATAGAGTCTCACTTATCCGGATTTGATGGAACTGGACCCTGTCCGAGTTGCCGAATGTCTGGGTGAAACCGTACAAGTTTTCTAATGTCTGTAGAACTCATTTTAGATGGGTAAAACTGTTAAAATCGAAGTTTTTATCATAAAGATAACTATTAACGAGTCTGTCCTTCCCCGCCTGAATTTTGGGGGAGTCCCACGGAGATGCCATCCAGGGCCAGGTTCCGGTTCGGGGGGTCGTTTTCGACAAAAAACCCCCCACAACGATTTTCTGTTCGTTTTTATCGACTGTGTGAGGAAAACCCATGGAGATGAGGTCCGCGTCCAAGTTCAGGTGCACCAGGTATTCAGGGGGTCGTTTTCGTCGTGAAATTTGGATTCAGCGCCCCCAAAAAACCCCCACAATGATTTTCGGGTTGTTTTTGTCGATATTGTCAGGAAAATTCTTGGGGATGACTTCCGCGTCCAGGTTCGGGCGCACCAGGTGCCCGGTGGTGTTCGCCGATGCCATATTTTGATTCAGCGACCCAAAAAACCCCACGGGCGCCGAGTTTCTCTCCTTCCCTGCGTGAATTTCGGGAGAGTCCCACGGAGATGACGTTCATCGGCGTTCCTGAGCTCCAGGTCGGATGTGGGTCAATTTGAACATTTTAATCGTGATAAGAGACCTTTTTTTTAGCGACCTTTTTTTTGGAGATTTGGGCCAGTTCTGACTCTTATTTACAAAGTTCCTTAATCTTTCAAAAGCCATCTCAAAAAATAAATTCATTTTTGGCTGCAGCAATGCATTTTCCGGGTTGTACCAAAAAAACCATAAAATATTATTTTTATGAATGAATTTAAATTAAATGTGTAGTATTTTTAAAATTGTAGTACAACGTTTAATTTACTTAAAAATGCAGATAAAACTAACTACATATAAAATAATTTATCAATGTTTTATCTATATTTAACATATTAGGAAGAGTTTTTATTTTGTGCGAAATAAATTGAATTTTTTTTTTATCTTACTCTTAAACTCTCCTCCTCAATCCTCTCAAAAAATCTCTCAAATATCGGGATGTGTCTCGAGCATTAGTTTGAAGTAGATTCATGCGATATTTTTCAGAAAACATCCAGACTGTAGGAATTATAATTGTTTATCCACTTACAATATTTAAAATGATATTGTTTTATGAAAGAACTAGCGTAAACGCGATTTAAATTTAGAGATTTTTTAAATTAACATCTTACCTTATTCAATAATACCTTGGTAGTAACATGAAACAGAAAAATCTTACCATATCCACAAATATCTTGGTAGAAACAACTGAGAGTAACTTCGTTGATTTCTAGATCTTATATAATACATTTTCGAAATTAATAAATATTTTCAGTGATGCGAAAAAAAAAAAAAAAATAAAATACTACTACCTACTGTGAATTGAAAGTGTGGTTATTTAAACCTGTTTCGATTCCCGTCAGGGTCACACTTATTTTTATTCTATATTAAATGTGCGAGACAGTTGAAATTAACATGCAACTATCTGTGGGATCCTTCAGACTATCAAAATTAATTTAAAATCGGATAGGAACTTCTAAAGAAATAGTTTTTAAAGATTTAATTGTAAATTATATCTTTTATTCATCTAAATATGACCATATCACATTGTCTATGATCTGTAAAGCTGTTACAGCTGATATTGTTAGTAACGGTGATAATTATTATATGTTTTTTTTCAGATATTTAAATTTGATGAAGAAGTGGACCGAAGAGAAATGTCCAGATTATTTAGACATCGCTTACAGTGCTGAGAGATCAATCCAAGATGAATTAGAGAGAGAATCCGTTTCTGAGTTATCAACAGTGGCTATCAGTTATATTCTCATGTTCATCTACATCTCGTTCGCTTTGGGCTCCGTCAATTCATTTAAAACTTTCTTTGTGAGTATTCTTGTTTTTGTATTTGCTCCTGAGGGAAGGAAGCTATGCGAAAGTTTTGAAGAACGGTCATTTTTTATGTATTCGATTTCATAAATTCCAATTCCAAGACAGAATTCCGTTTCAGACGTAAGAGAACATTTTTAGTTCCGTGTCTGTCTGATGGTCTGTCGCTCCATTTTTGCGAACCAAACAAATCTTAACCGTAATTGTTATAAAAACTTACTAAGCATGATTAAAAAATGGTTTTCATAAAGTATGAAATGAAAGAGTATTTTGCTAATTGGGTCATTCTCAAATTATTTGGCTTTTTACTGTTCCTTCACAATTTTAGGATGACTGTCTTAAAAAAAAGACGTTTAATGCACCAATTAGCTGCCAATTAATGAATAGAAACTAATTATTAACTTTAAGGCCACCAAATATTTACGATTTATTACTATATAAAAAAAGAAGACGAAAAATCATGGTAATTTTACAAGAGTGTTACTGTAACTATGCCTACTCCTCAGGTTTGAGTGCAATTTTCAATTGTAAATTTAAATAAATATTCAAAAACTTTGTTCATAATTTGTTCCATACATTCTGAAGTACTGCCAGTAACTAGTATTTCAACTCCAGGAAACATAGAATATACTTTTTATAAAGAATTTTATTTTGTACCCGACCTCTGACAAGAGTGTTACTAATAATATAAGAACGTTTTATCTGGGGATATTCAACAATAACATTAGTAAGATTGACACCAGTGCTTCCCCACTCCACGTGCTAATCAAGCCTACAGGTTTGAGTAGTGTTCCATAAAACCTCCTTGGGGTAAATTTCGCAGTTCTTCAACAAGGTGGTGAGTATTTTTATTCTCTTACAAGAGTGTTACCTTACTTTTATACCTACAAATAATTATTTATTTAGAATAAAGATGGGGATCACATGCTAATTACGTATATATACTCAGAAATTAAAATCTCTATAAAATTCTATTAATAAATAAGATATTAAGGAAGTTAATTGGCTATTTTACAAGAGTGTTACTGTACAAGAGTGTTACTCCACTCAAGTAACACTCTTGTAAACGCTGGTGATATATTCTGTATGGCTTTGTTTTGGAGTGCTTGATTTATTTTGTTTGTTTATTACTTTTCCTATCAGGCACTGAGTAGTGCTGAAAAGAAAAGAAAGTTCAGAAAAAAGAAATCTTGACCCTGTCAGAGATCTGGACTACAGGCAAAAACGAAGTCAGACAAGAAGAACAGACAAAAAGTGCCTTTTTATTTTTTATGGACATATGTATTACTATGTCCTTTTTTTTTTTTTAAAAAAAAGCTAAAAACTGTAGTTTTACTTTCTTGTGAAAAGTCTAATAAATTTGAAATGTATTTTTGCGAGATGAGCCAGATATAATTACCATATAATAACATAAGTTTGTATGATTATAAATATATATGTGTATGATTTATTATTATTTTTTTATTTTTTTTTTTTCATAAAGATCAAGTAATAACTATAATTTATAACTCTGATTATGATAATTATAATTAATATATTGTTATTTAACTTAGTTGTCGCAAGACTAAAATTTTATTTTGTCTAAAAGTTTTGGTCTTCTTTTGTTCATTAAAGTTTGAATTTCGTGAATCGTTTTTTGCTGTAGTTTTTCACAATTATTTTTATTATTATTTTTGATCACATTTGGTGGTTTTATTATGGTTTCTTTTTTAAATGTGCATTTATTGACATAATGGTTGACAAGAGTGTTACTCCTGTCTACAAGAGTGTTACCGTTTACAGGAGTGTTACCGATGGTAATTTAACATTTTTGTCCCTCTATACAAACATATAGTTTCAATAATGCTAAACTATAACATTATACAACGCCTCTCAAAACCCTTGTGACATTTTCGTTTCATAAAATTGATTTATATAGATACAATTGGTAACCTTAAATTATAAAATCTTCTTTAAGGAACACTCTTGTTGAAACTACATTATAGATATTATCAAAAAATAAAAAAAAGTAGAATATAATACTACTCTTGACTAAAAAACTTCGCCCACTTCTAAAAACTACGGATTTACTAGATTGCATTGACAAATAATAAATAATTTTAATGTGGCATACTTGATAACACTCTTGCTCATGAAATGCAATTCATCTTACAAAATTTGAGAAATTTAAAAAAATTGATAATTAACTCACAAATTTCAGGGTTATTTGATTAAAGTTAGTCAACATTCACTGCAAAATTCATAGGTAAGTATTTAATTATTTTTTTTTTCAGACATTTTCCATTGTGAGCGAAACCGAAAAAGCCAAATAATTTGAGAATGACCCTATTCTGATAATTGTATAGAATTTTTTTAATTTTTTTAATTTTTTTTTACAGATACAAAATAATATATACTCGAAGATAACAAGTAAATAATTATTATATTTTGTTCAGGTTGACAGCAAGATAGGTTTAGGCCTAGGAGGTGTTATGGTGGTCATAGTTTCTGTCGTCTGTTCTCTTGGAATATTTGGCTACATTGGTGTTCCCACTACACTTCTTACCATAGAGGTAATTATGATACATTTATATCCTAAAACTTTATGATATTTATATTATTGCACCTTTCGATCAATATATTATTGATTAAAATCGTCAACTTGAATACTGATTGAACAACTTAAATGTTTCGCCTCTTTAAACTACGTACAAAGAGCAAATAATTTACAATATCTTTTTAAATAAATTAAAATTGATCACATTTACTGTTTTTATTGTAAGTTTTACATTTGAGGATCAAAAGAGAGTAAAACAGATCATATAACACAACTATATTTACATGATCACATATGATAACATTTTTTTTTTTTTTTTTTTTTAAATTTAATTTAAAACACTCTTTTGCTTCATAAATCGTTCATAATTTGGGAAATACAATAAGAGCTTTCAAAACCATCCAAGTAAATTCTTAATCGGGATCAATTTTTATTTTAATTACCTAATACATGTCCAAATAATCATATCGTTAAAGATTCACGGAAGAATTTAATCAAATAAGAACTTCTTTTCCTTTAATTTGAAGCAGTGAAGCATCTTTGTAAATTAGGAATTTAATAATAATTTTTTTTTTTTTTCTAGGTAATACCATTTCTGGTGCTGGCAGTAGGAGTGGATAATATGTTCATATTGGTTTCATATCATAAAAAGAACATCAATCCTGATCTTACCGCAGCTGAGAATGTTGGTAACACATTGGGCAAAGTTGGACCTTCGCTACTTCTAACAACTGTTTCTGAAGCTGCCTGCTTTTCAATTGGTACTAATATATTATAGTATTTAGTAGGTATAAATAATGTTAAATAAATCAAATCGAATGGTTCATTTGTGCTTTAATTGATAGTATACTTGTATGTTCCCATGCTTGACTTTGGAGAGTGTTTTAATGTATTTATTTATTATTTTTTTCTTTTTTAATTTGATAGATTTATAAACTACCTTTAAGAAACATTAAACATTACAGGGAAGTACTTGTACCCAAGTACTTTTTAAGGTTTCGTTAGTTATTAGGCATATACGTTATTATATGTAATAATATAAATCTTAACTAATATAAAAATTATAAAAGTAGTAACGATGTATTGGTGATAAAATGCACAATACTCATAACATGTAATATATGTTTGTAGACTAATCTTCTGTAGCTTTCATTTGATACCCCTCTCAAAAGAAATGAGCTCAGTACATTTTTGTGTAATGTTTAATTTCTCAATATTTTTCGTATCTGTGGGTCAAAAAGTTACGCCTGTATTTAAAAATTTAACTTTCTAGCTTGAACGTTTCGAGGAATATCAACTAAAGTACGACGAACGAACACGAACAGACACATCACCCTCGGTTTAAGAGTTTCGAGGATATTCCACAAAACCCTAAAAATTATTTTGCCAAGCTTGTTTCATGCATTTTTTAATAGCTAGTCAAAAAACATGCCAGAAAAACACTAAGATGAATAGAGAAGAAGGTTAAAACATACTTTACATACTTTACTACATAAGACTAACATAACATCTGACATAATTCCCTAACATAATATCCTTTTATATTAATAGAATTATTTTGTTTAATGTTGAATTAATGTTTTTTTTTTTTTAATTAATTTTTCAGGTGGTCTTTCGAAAATGCCAGCAGTGAACACATTTGCTCTCTATGCTACAGTGGCTTTAATATGCGACTTTATACTTCAAGTTACTGTTTTCACAGCCTTTCTTACCTATAACACGAAAAGAGTTGCTGTAAGTAGCCATCAACATCATTGTTTATACTAATGAATAAATCACATTAAGAAAAAATGATTGATTAACTCGATTATTAAAAGAATGAATGAAAAGTTGTAATTCATACAACTTCCATCGATCCATAAGAACACAATCCACAAGAACAACAATCCATAAGAATCAACAGCAATCAAATATTAAATTAATGTAGAATTGTAGAAGAAGGCAAAGATTAGAATTAATAATAAAATTAATCAAATGTAATTTTCTCTGGGATGGCAATTTAATTTAACATATACTTTTCCAATAATTAAAAAAAAAACTATTTTAACTAAATTTAATTTTACTTGCCTTCAAGTAAAAGCAATATTTAACATGTAATTGTTTATAAACATTTAAGCTTTTATTATGATCTTATAATCTGAAGAATGCATTTTTTTAGGCAAATAGGTTGGATCTATGTTGTTGTTTATCTATAACATGCGACAATGAGCTGAGCCCTGGTGGTAATTACATTTATGAGAAAATGGAAAAGTGGATCGTTCCATTCATTTTTAAAGGCCCGACGAGATGGGGCATTTTACTTGTGTTTTTATTTTGGGCCTGCGCCAGTGCTGCAAGTATACCTCACATTGAGCCCGGCTTGGATCAACAGCTTTCTATGCCTCAGGATTCGTACGTTGTTAAATATTTTGGGGTCAGTACAAAATTTGACTTATTATTTTATTTTTTATTTGTCATAAGATTTTTGGAAGTAGCCCCTGTAATGCATTACCCTCTTCCCCCTCCCGTTTTTTATGTCGCATCTTGTGACTTAATTAATTATGATTTGAAAGTCATTCGATATTTTCTTTTCCTATCATATAAATGTAGAACCATCGTTTACGATAGTAATGTAACCTCAGTAAACGATATTTTCTATTAACGTTTTCTCTCCCTAATGTCTTTGTTTAGCCTTTTTTAAAGTCCCTTAACCCGATAAGGACTTTTATAATCTCTCAGCCGGTATTATAACCATCACTATCCTTTAAGCCTCGTCCAGACTACCTAACCGAGAACAGAGGAAACGAGCAGAGCATTGGTCTCTGCACATGCCCAATCTAAAGTGCACAAGCGCATCTCTGACTGGGGATGCGCAGAGACCAAAAAACTGCTCTTTTCTCTGTTTGGATTGGCAGTGTGGACGAGGCTTTGTTGAATAGATAAGCTGTGGAATCACTAGGAAATCAGAATAACGTCTCTCCACTAAAAGTAGCTATATGACATAGACGTCTTTCAACCAATAGTTGTAATCTTCAGAAGCGGGGGTTCAGATTTAAGCCTCTGCCCAATTGTCCTAAACTAGCACTTTGTATTTGATATTTCTACTCGTCAATAGGGTACTGAAGATGGAACATTAGTTGTTGAAAGCCGGCCCATATACAATAAAGTTACTTTATACTCTTTCTTTATTCTTAACACTATTTAATCTCTGTCTGTCACACCATGCCCCATATTTCAAAATGGCTAAAGGGTAACATTTTTTTAATTCATAATAAATCCAGACCAACGTTAAAATCATAGAATTAAAAGAAAAATCATGAAAATATAAACATAAATAAATATTTTATGCAATTTATCTTAATTCATACCCTTGCTTATTAGTATTTTTTTTCTTTGACATGTAAAAATTCACACTTCTCAATCTTATAGACTTAAATATAATTTAAATATTAAAATGATAATTTATTTTACAGTTTATGAATGATGTTTTATCAATTGGTCCACCTGTGTACTTCGTTTTAAAATCAGGCTTAAACTTCAGTTCGACTAACGAGGAAAATCTAATTTGCGGAGGATTGCATTGCAATTCAGATTCAATGAACATTCAAATATATACCGCCTCGAAACAATCAAATAGGTAAGACATAAATATAATTTAACTCTTTGTTTCTAAGTTTCATATGATCTCCGAATTCGCTTCGGCTTCGGCTGTTGGTATGTAAAGTGGCTGAATGTGGTATTACTAAACTCCATATGAGCTCAGTAAAAAGGGCTCACGTAAGTGGCCAACTTTGATAGGTTTGAATGGTGTCAAATTTCTCCTCAAAGTTAGCAGCATGTTTATTTTACGGGCAAAAGTTAAGTTAATACCGCTACAGCGGCATATATTATCAATAAGAACGCATTAATAGATAATCATCCAGTTAAAAACCCCATTTTTCTTAAATTACAATATCGTTGACCTACAAACTTAACACATTGAATCTTACTCTACTTGTCTTTCTCACATTTTCTTTATGTAAAGAATGTAAACAAACACCGCGCCGCAACTTGTTCAGTGATGAAAAATTATAAGCATAATACACTAAATAATAAAAATAGGCTGCAAATTAGTTTAGCACTTAGCTTCCTTCAAACAAAATTCCTGGGGTTCATCTGTGGTTCAGTCCTTAACTATCCACACCAATTCTTAGCAAGGTCCAATCGTCCGGTCGGTTCGCTAGACCATGACAAATTGATGTTTGGCGGATTTTTACCTTTGCGCGTGTGCTGTGGCTACTATACTGGCTAAATTCTTAAATGGGATCATATGAGGAAATAAATCCCTGAAAATTTCATTGAAACGGATGAAAATTTGGAAGTTATACGTGTGGCAAAGATTCGTAGACATAGACCGTCACATCCATAGACAGACACGAAACTAAATTTGTTCAGGAAGGTCTAAACCGCCAAATTCGAGTGGAAATTTTGATTTTGGAGGGGGAAAAAAATGTTTCTCCGACTGCTTGGTAGGCTCGGAAGTAAAATATTAATAATAGGAATTGAGAAAGAGTTTGAATATATTTATCTATAATCAAGAACCGAAACTATTTAGGTAAACCTTCTACCATCATCGTTGCTTAAACCCATCTCTTGGGTCTGTTTCTAAAGAAAATATTAACAAGGATACACATATATTATATTGTATTATTATAATTATTAATATTAATAATGCTGATTTTTTTTTTCTTTTTGAAGGACTTACATAGCAAAAGCAGCAGCATCTTGGGTAGATGATTTCAATGACTGGTCCACTGTGTCAGATTGCTGTAAAATGTACAGCAATAAAACATTCTGCCCTCATAGCTGTAAGTTATTTCCTAATAATATTAATATATTAGTTTCTTAATTTACAAAAATAGTTTTCATCATTCAACCTATTTTTAGGTACCAAATAATAAAAACACGAACGTTTCTCTATTTTTTTAAAGGATTTTTTTTTTAAATAAAAAATTATCTTATAGATTTGAGATTGGCCTTATAGCCATATATCCATAATGTTTTTCCACTTAAATTGTTCTTATATTTAATTTCAGTTTATTACTTTTGTTATTTTTTAAAATGTTGATATTAATGTCTGATAAAAATGCATAGATTAACTTGCATATGGATTCCTTTTCACTGTGCAATAGTGATCTATATGTGAAGAGTTGCTGAATGAGTCTGCTGCAATGAAGTATGACTCTATGCAANTCCTATATCATACTACGAATATGAGAAGGTTTTAAGACCACTTTCATTTATATGTAACTATTAAACGATAATATTTATATTAAAATTTTTGTTTTAGCAACATCTGATCTGTGTCATCCTTGTAATGTTCCGTTGAATTCGGATGACTCTCGACCTAGTGATGAAGCCTTCCAGGTATTTCTGCCGTTTTTCCTAAAGGACAATCCAGACACCAAGTGTGCTAAAGGTGGACATGCAGCTTATAGTGGGGTATGTATTGTTATGTATTTTGTAATTAAGAATGTTTAAATTGTTCCTTGTATCTTGAGTAATTGGGCCAATTCCGGAATTAAAAATAAGCTCATGCCTTTGGTCATTCTCAAGCTGAAAAGTGTTTAATTCTGACAGCGCGGGAAAATAAAAAAAAATTGGAAAGGGGAGCCAATGAGAGCTCAAGATTTTGGCGGGATGAAGGTCGGGCCAACTAGGCAAACAAAATTATCACTGGAAGAGGAGCGTCGCCCTCAAGATAACAGGTCTAGTGATTTTTCCAGGAGGCGTTAAATATGCAAACAACTTATAGCCATATATCCATAATGTTTTTCCACTTAAATTGTTCTTATATTTAATTTCAGTTTATTACTTTTGTTATTTTTTAAAATGTTGATATTAATGTCTGATAAAAATGCATAGATTAACTTGCATATGGATTCCTTTTCACTGTGCAATAGTGATCTATATGTGAAGAGTTGCTGAATGAGTCTGCTGCAATGAAGTATGACTCTATGCAATGAATACCTTGCACAATGAATAATTATTATGTGCAGCGAGGATTGCACTTTTCCTAACCTAAATAAATAAAAATTACATATGACGCAATTGGCTCTTAATCTACTAATGGTTAATGGTTGTCACCATTGATCTGGTCGCTGTTGTACCTCTATTCTATGGTGTTGACCCAAAATTTGGAAAACTTGTTGGGAGGTTGCATCGTGCCACTGTTTCAAACGTTTTCGTAATTACTTCGAGTATTTTTCTCCAGTTGGTTCGGGGTTTCGTGGTTGTAATTATTATTGATCATTTTATCTAAATTTTAAATTAAAAATAAATCCTCCTCGGGAAATCGAACCCGACCTACAGCCCTTTGCAACTGTCGCAATTTTAAGTGACCCAGAAAATAATCTTACCTCAGGAAAACTGCCGACAGAAAACTAAAAGAAATGTATTAATTTTCTCTGAACATATCTAAAATCTAAATAGATTATAAGAAATATAATGGGACAACAAAGAGAAAAAAAATCAGTACAAAATAATAGCAGCGAGCCCTCACATTTAGACCTAAAACTAATTTGTCCTCGATTTTATGCCTTGTGCTAGTGATATCATTATTCTGAGCAAGTAAGTAAAATTTCATCGTAATGATCTTTGAAGTTTAGGCTCTACGCGTCTACACAGACATTAGATTATAGACTACAGACGACAAATAGGAGAATTTACACCTTGAAACCTCAGAGCAAGAAAGGGGTAGAGGGAACAATGCGATTTCAAAAATGGTTCATTATGTGAGCCCCCTATATTAGCGCTCCAAGCGGCAGTTTGGTGAAACAGTATCGATATCTCGATAAAAACTCGAAATTTATCTGATATTGATATCAGCTGATTAGGATAATAATATAAGTGACATAAAAAGGTTTGTTGACAAGCGTCTGTGGGCACGGAACGACAAGCAATAGACCAATAGGAAAAGGACCAGTGACCACGTGATCTTTTTAGTTCGGATTGAGCTCGCTTGGAGCGCTAATATAGGGGGCTCACATAATGAACCACTTTTTGAGACCCGGTTTCTATAGCATTGTTCCCTCTACCCCTTTCTTCCTCTGAGCTTGAAACGTATTAACCAATTAAAATCAGATTTTTTTTCCTATATCATACTACGAATATGAGAAGGTTTTAAGACCACTTTCATTTATATGTAACTATTAAACGATAATATTTATATTAAAATTTTTGTTTTAGCAACATCTGATCTGTGTCATCCTTGTAATGTTCCGTTGAATTCGGATGACTCTCGACCTAGTGATGAAGCCTTCCAGGTATTTCTGCCGTTTTTCCTAAAGGACAATCCAGACACCAAGTGTGCTAAAGGTGGACATGCAGCTTATAGTGGGGTATGTATTGTTATGTATTTTGTAATTAAGAATGTTTAAATTGTTCCTTGTATCTTGAGTAATTGGGCCAATTCCGGAATTAAAAATAAGCTCATGCCTTTGGTCATTCTCAAGCTGAAAAGTGTTTAATTCTGACAGCGCGGGAAAATAAAAAAAAATTGGAAAGGGGAGCCAATGAGAGCTCAAGATTTTGGCGGGATGAAGGTCGGGCCAACTAGGCAAACAAAATTATCACTGGAAGAGGAGCGTCGCCCTCAAGATAACAGGTCTAGTGATTTTTCCAGGAGGCGTTAAATATGCAAACAATCCTTACTACTATACATGCGTGCCATTGTTATCTGTTATAAATTCTTATCTCCGTACCTTCTATTTCTTTTGGAGTCTTTTGTAAAATTGATTATAATATGTATTTCCTTTAGGATTTATTATCTCTGGTTAGCAAAAAGACAGTTTAGCTGCAAATTGCGAGGATCTAAAGTTTACACAAACTTAATTTAATATGGTAAAAATAAACGAAAAGAAAAGAAATTATTTAATCTAAAATGAAATCGTTAACTTATACTTCATACTCTTCCACAGGATAATAGCAACAGGAACAAAAAGTCAGGAGATAAGAAGTGTGATAACGATGTCACGCATGCGCAGTAATAAGGATTTTTTGTATATTATTTAACGGCTTCTGTTCTCCCCCCCCCTCAAATTGGTTGGGCAATCTGAGTGTCAAAGTTTTTTTTAAAAAAACTCGGTTGGAGTATAGAAGATTAAATTGTACCTTGCGTTTTCAAAATTCTTACATGTATTTGTAACATAAAGGATCTCGTAATTTTAGATTATTTAGCTACACAGTTTTTATTATTTATTTTTTCTATTCTCAATTTTGATGAATCTTTTTTATTTTTCATTTTATTTTTTTTTTCAGGGAGTAAACTATTTTACGGACAAACGAGGCTTTGCACAGGTTGAAGATTCATATTTCATGGCTTTTCATACACCATTGAAAACATCGAAAGATTATTACAGAGCTTTAGAAATGGCTCGACAAGTTTCCTCTAATATAACGAAGACGATACAAAGCTCTACTTCACAAAACGTTGAAGTATTTCCTTACAGGTAAGCAATAAGTTGTTTGCGGGTATTGCACATGAAGCGGTCAAAATGCGGTGGTTCACACGCTGGCTACTCTAATTTGTTTGGTGGTTTTCAACACAAAGGAGTTCTAACCACCCTTTTATAATTAACTTTCTGTTAAGTTTTAAAAATGTACTACTCTGCTTATTTTGAATCAATCTATTTTATTTGCTCACTTTTATTTAACCCCCGACTAAGAACTGATGGCACTGAAGGAAAAACTGTAAACTTAGCTACGTTTCAAATCTGAACTCCCGAGTTGATATTGTCAGGTGCTAATATTTTTTTATTTTCATAATGATAGCTCGGCTAATTCGTATTGGGCGTGCTATCGAAATTTCTTCGAGTTGGACCTCTACCTGGTTTATATACAGCAGGGTTGTTTTTCTTCTCTTTTTTATTTTTGTGTTTCTTTGATTAAAAACTGACTATATATGGCACAAAAATAACATCATTAGCACAGTCCTCAGACCTTTAAATTAATGTATAACATGCTATGGTAACTAAAAACTTTTTTTAGTCAACCCGCCATATTGGCCGGGCCGCCATCTTGGAAATATTAAGTGTAAAAACTCCAAAATTTGTCCAGTTGTCTAAAATGCAAAGATGTACCTGTGTGCCAAATTTCATGTTTCTAGCTATTGTAGTTTATGAATTGAATCAAGCCAACGGACAAACGACACCAACGGACAGACGGACAGACAGAGCCGTTATATAAGGTTTCTTTTTGTACTTTGTACAGAAACCTAAAAATGATATATCTCACTTTTTTTTTCCCCCCATGAACTTTTTATCATTTTTCCTTTATTTATCATTTTATTTTTCCACCTGGTTTTGCCGCCGCCGGCCGCCACCTGGGGCGCTTGCCCCCCGCGCTTGCCCCCCCCCCCCTAGATCCGGCACTGGCTCTGAACCCTTTTATTTCGATAACTAAGTTTTATTTATTAGCCATAACATTTTTTACCAGCTTTTATTTAACCTGCAATGAATGCTTGTATTATCGGGTAAAATCTTGCTACGGAATTTTAAAGCAGTTATTCTCAACCAATTGAATTGGAATTTTTCATACATATTTAGTTTGGATGACAATGCATAGTTAGCTAAAATACGTCATTCTATATCCAATATTATATAGAATATCAAAATACGGACAGCCCAAAAATTTCCGGGCCCGCGAGATTCTGTGGGGGTAATATAAGCTTCTTTTTAGGGTTTTGTAGATACTTCTCAAAACCCTTATGCCGAGGGTGATGTTTCCGTCTGTCCGTCGCTCTTTGGCTCATAGCGCCCGAACCATTTAAGCTAAAATGCTGAAATTTGAAACACTGGCGTAACTTCCGGGCCCAAACACAGGACATATACACAAAAGTTAAAAATTTAATATGCGCATGCGCAATTCGAAAAAATGCGGTAAAGTCAAAAATTTAGATTTTTTTTAATTTTCGAGTGGGGTATCAAATGAAAGCTGCTGAATAGCAGATTACGAATATATGAATAAATTTTTAAATTTCGCTTTCCTTATTGGTCAAATAAATCAAAATACACCCAAAATTGCCCCCCCTCAACTACCATATAACGGCTGGATGTAAAATTTCAAAATAATTCATACTAATACCCTATTGTGGGGTGATGTAAATTCCGGGAGTGCATCGAAAAATTTTAAAAATTGCCAATTTTAGGCGCGAAAATTTAAAATTTGCCCAAAATTTTATTTTTTTAAAATTTTGAGTTGGGTATCAAATGAAAGCTGCTGAAGAGTAGGACACAAATATATATTTGCTTTTTTAAATTTTGCGTTCCTTATTGGTTTATTACTGATAAAAACATTGTGACCCCCCGGGGGATCGAACCCGGGACTTTTAGATTGAAGACAAGAAATCATAATTTACATAATGGGTATGCTTACTCATCTACAAAACCCTAAAAAGTACTTGGACTAAGTACTTCCCTGTGATTTTTAAAAATGTTTTACTATTAATTTATTTATCTGTCTTAGATGTCCCAAACTTAGTAATTTGTTTTGTTTTTTTAATTCCAGTATTTTCTACGTATTTTACGAGCAATATCTGAATATATGGGAGGACACACTGACTTCGCTAGGTTTCTGCTTGCTTGCTGTAACACTGGTTACCTTCACTCTGACAGGATTCGACCTGATATCCAGCCTGGTTGTTCTCTGTACTGTCACTATGATCATAATTGATTTAGCAGGACTCATGTATTGGTGGGACATCACTCTCAACGCCATCAGTCTCGTCAACCTTGTCATGGTTCGTATATACTCTTAAATACTAGTAATTTTAATTTTGCTTGCGAGATAATTACAGGTTTCGGGAGCATTGTGATCATTCTGAAGAATGAAAATGAAATACGTCACTAAATCAAAATGTTTTCTGGACAAAAATGTTATTCAGACATCACAAAACATTTTTGGTTTCGTGTGTCTCTGTTGGTGTAAATTTTGGATTGTACGTGCAATTTATTCCAAAGAAGCTCCCATTGCTTTGCCTCGCGCATGCGCACAAACTTTTTTTTTAACACTTAAATTTCATAAGTATAATCATCTAATTTTGAAGTAATTTGGATGGTATATAGCTAGTAGCACACATATAGTCCCATAATAATATTAATAGTCCATGAGATAGCGTGCAAAAAGTGTCTTGACTCTTATTGGCTTGGGAGACAAACCTACAAAGTTTTGAGTCACTACAGTCTATAAGATTAGAGTTGGCACAATCAAAAGGCGGGAAAATTTTGAGGGAAACGATTCTATTGGTCCCCCTTGTTGAATGCAGCTTCAGAAAAAAATGCTCTACTCTACCCCTGATCCGCAAAAAAAAAAAAAAAATATAACATGGCAACACTGATTTTCCCTTTTTATAACCCCAAAACTACCTCTTTTAGAATTGCAAAACTACCTGATTTTAGAATAAGTATAGTATAAAGGTTACAACATCATCATTATACTAATTTTGCCACAACATTTTTTTTCTTATAATAATGTTTCTTGTTTAATACAATATTTCAAATAAAATTAAAATAATTTATAAATAATCTCAATATNGGTAACGGGCAGAATAATAAATATAGTTGAGAAAAAGAGCTGAGAGATAATTAGTTATAATTAAAATAGATATTTAAAGAGATATTTACTGTTTTAATACATAGTAAGTTTTATGCAGTTATAATTAAAACATTTAAATAGGAAGTTTTGTGCTCCGACATTCGTTACTTAGCTTTGGCGCAAATGGTTTAGTATCTGGCCTACATCCAGTAGCCCGGGTTCTATCCCAGCTTATGGCACATCAATTTTTAACGTTATAAATCATTTAGAGGTGCGTCGTCGTCGTTGTCGGGACACTACTCGATTATATAAAGGATTATAATTCAATTTTTTTTTTTCAATGTCAATCAAGAGGTGCTATTTATTGTAACGCAGTGCTCACCGGTTATATTAATGAAGATATAAGTATGCGCGTGGTAAATATAATCCTTCCCCCCTCCCCCAAGCCGTCACAGTAATATTTTAATACGATGGATTTGTCTTTTCTTAAATACACACTTGAAAAAATGTATTTATTTTATTAAATGGTCGTTTAAATATTGAATGAAAATATGTTTTAGATAATTCAAATTACAATAATGTATAATATTAAACCCTAATTTTTTATATTTTATTTTCTTTTCTTGTTTGGCTCTTATTGTATAGTTAACACTTATATAAAGTAAAATAAATAATGAAATACATGATGATACCTCCCAAACAAATGGAGATCTCTGTTTTTCTTGAATCAATTGGTAGGCAGATCCATTGGATATAAAAGAATCTAAAAGTTGCTTGACTGTAATTTGTAAACCTGTCACATAAATTTTTTTAAAAAATCAGTCCGAGTAACTCATGAACGAGTACATAGCTAATTAGATGGTCTAGTGGTTGCATTTTATTATTATTTCGAATTTTCGTTGTTACATTTAATTATAACGGACAATTATATCAAATTGTAAAAATAAATTTTCATCGGTGGGTGGTGGGGAATCGAATCCGGCATCTCACTATCCTTATTTAAAGCTATTTTCTTAGAAAATAGATTTTTCGTGGATACACACCATTAGATTGGTGTTTGAATGCACTAAATGTTAGAATTATTTAATCAAAATCGTCGGAACCGTTTTCGATAAATCATTTCTTTAATATTTTTTAAAAAGTTATTGGGAGTAGCACCTCTGAATTTAGACCATACATTTTTCGATTTCGCTTCGGGATATGACTTTTTTGAACATGCACGCCAAATTTCATCTAAATCAGTACAGTGGGTTAGGTTCCATGCGTTTGCACAGACAACAGACAGTTGACGACTGACCACTTTTTGGACTCAGGAGACCACAAAACGTGTAAATCCAAGTGTAAATAAATCAATTCCATACTTTCTCTTTATATATACACCATTCATTGTATTATGAAAAAGTAAAAACAGTAACACCAATAACACCACCCTCCATAATAAATGAACACAAAACACAACAAATTAAAATGGTTCTCTACAAAAATTTCTCTGATATTTGTTCAAATTTAAGAAGGCGGGAAATTTAGATACTTTTAGCGTTGCATTATTTAACCTGACTATTAAACTTTTTGCGCAGGCTGTTGGTATATCTGTGGAGTTTTGCAGTCATATTCTACATTCCTTCATATTGGCTGAGGGAAATTCCAGAATGAACCGGGCTAAATTCTCTCTCCTTACTACGGGATCGTCTGTAAGTTTAATATTTTATTTTAATATTTTTTATTTCGTATGCTGACATTAATATGGTAACAAAACATATATTAATGGTAGTAAGAATTTATTAGATTTTATTTATAAACTTCATAATTCTTCCACGAAGTTTATTAGTTCGTAGCTGCAACGTTAAAGTTATCACTTCTTTTCACACTTAAAAGATCATTTTGATTCACTATTCGTTTTTTGACTTAAAAATTCTAGAGAAAGAAATCTGATATTATTCATTATATTATTTTATTTATTTACGAGCCCTTTTAGGCCCGTGGCAACGTGCTTGATTTTAGATTTAGAAAAAAAGTAAAACTAAGTAAGCTACTTTAGTTAAGTTATTATATCTATTTAAAGACCAAAAAATCAAAACAAAGATTTATTTGTATTGGAATAAATGTGGTTGTCTTAGCTTAGCAATAACATATTATTTCGAGGTGCGTCGTCGGGACACAACTCGATTATATAATTGACTAGCATTCGCCCGAGCTTCGCGTGGGGTTCATGCTATAGGAATCAGTGGCTGTGTTATTACTACTCTATACCTATTTCTATTCTATTTGTTTATTGAGTAGGCCATTTCATTAAATGTAATACTTCAAAGTTTATTATTTGATAAATCCAAGACGGACATATATTGAATCGATAGTACCTTTAATTTCCTTCTTTAGCTACAGCTACCATTAATCAGATCTAGGGTTGGGACATCGATAGGTAAAAAAAAAAGGTCACCACTTTCAAAAAATCCCTCCTATTCGTCCCCGATTTTCGTCGTCGTCTATTTTTTTAGGGTGCTATACATCGATAACATCGATCTTTTCGATGTTCGAGAAAAAATCGATGTTGACCAATACATCGAAAGATCAACATCGATTTTTTAAAGTCCGATACATCGACATCGATGTCCCAACTGGAAGCTGAGGTAATAAAGTGTTATTAAATCCATGTTGGTGGTTATAATTCAATATAGCGGCTGTATGTTGAAGTGAATGTGCCTTTCTTCTCATCTTTTCTGTACATTCTTCTTTAGCTACCATAAGTCTATGTACGACATTTCAGATCTCTAGGTCCACTTGAAGCTTAGGTAATAGAATGTGAATGAATCCAATATGGTGGCTATAATTCAATATGGTGGCCATATATCGAAATCAAAATGGCCGCACTTTTCTATTTATGGTACACTCTTTTCTATGTCCCAAATTTCAAATATCTATGTCAAAAGGAAGTTGGAGAATTAGTGATCAGTAAGTCAGCCACTGTCACTCTTAGTTTTATATACATAATATAGATAATCTAAAATATCTCAATGGTTTTTATTTTAACAGGTATTTTCTGGGATAACATTGACAAAGTTCCTCGGCATTATTGTACTAGCGTTTTCAAAAACACAGATATTTCAAATATTCTATTTCCGCATGTACCTTGGAATGATATTAATTGGAGCTGCTCATGGTCTATTATTCCTACCTATTCTACTCAGCTATGTTGGTAAGTAATACCAAACAATCATTTTGTCATCATACATTAAAATATATATCTGATATAGAGTGTGCGCCTTGATGAAGTACTGAAGCAGAAATTGGTTTTAATTGTGGTTTTCCAAGAAAATGTCATTATTTACAAGAACCCTTTGCTTTTTTAATTATTTTAACAGCTTTCCAAAATTGCCAATAGAAATCTACCTTTTCTGTATGACGGAATCGAACATTTTAAAGTTTATTTATGGCGCAGTTAAAGAAAATTATTGCACAGCCCAATGCTACATTACTTGATCTATTACACATTTCATTATCAACGAATAATTATCAAACGTGTTAGCAATTTGATTTTGATATATTCTTCTTCTTTTTTTTAGGTTCCAGCTATAGATACTGATATACGAATTCTTTCTCCACGAGTTAAACAAACGACTTTAAGGACGCTTCAGGATTGAACTCTAATCTTAAACAGTATTATCAAATTTTGTGAATGTATAATTGACATTATAGTTTAAGCTTCAAAAAAGTATAGAGAGTGTGACTAAAAATAGTTGATCCCTTCAATTGCTTATAGTTAAACTATTAGTCTCAGTTTATTGATCAGCAATTGTATACTCATAAAGTTAAAAAAAGAAATATAATGTGGTTGTCTGAAAACTTCTTGACTTCTTGGTCTCAACCATATGACGTAATTTTTGTATCCTATGTTGGTACAACTGTCATAGGTATCTAAGTAAACTTACATATAATTCTATCAGCTGATTGAATCAGAAGTGTTTTTATTCCTTAAAATGGATAACATTGTCTATAACCAATTATATCATATGGTTATAATTTTTATTACGAATAAAATGTAACTAAATTATAATTATTGGTTGCATTATTTGTGCCATTATAGTCAGACTGAATCTCGTTTTATATTTGTAAATTATAAATTAAATATATAATTATAATTATTAATACTATTTTACTTATAACATGATATTATATTACCAAT
>KZ652772.1:81226-99040 GCA_001010745.2 Gerris buenoi | reverse complement strand
AACTCAACATGCAAAACAAAGTACTCATCTACAACACAATAATAAAACCAACATGGACATACGGCATTGAACTCTGGGGTTGCACCAAACCTTCCAATTCCTATCGAATCCAATCTCTCCAATCCAAAATCCTAAGAAAAATAGCTGACGCTCCTTTCTATGTTTCTAATTTCGTCCTTCATAATGACCTCAAAGTACCCTTTGTCCGTGAATTAGCCATCTCCAGATACAAATCCTTCCACAATTCCCTTTCCGACCATTCCAATCCTCTTGTCCACAGCCTGTTTTCCATATCCATTCCTGACAACCCTCCTAGACGCCTAAGAAGACAGTGGCCACGTGACCTCTTAGATCACTAAATTATATTTATTTCATTTGAATTAACTTTATTAATTATCATTATATCTCAGAATATAAATTGTATCGATTCAGTAAGTGCTATCACTGGATAGTTCCTTACATCTTGCCAATTTCAAGTCATACACCTACTTTTACATCTGTATTGCTTATAACAATTATGTATTGTAGTTGCAATAATCAATTAAAAATTTAAAAAAAAAAAAAAAAAACTTTTCCCAAAAAAGAATTGGGATTAATTTGTTTCGAATAGTTATAAAATAATTTGAACGTAATTTGAAATATCATATTATATTAGAGGGAATAAATTAAATAGAACTATAGAAATGCTTTAACCCTATAATCAAGCATAATTTCAAAAGTGAAACTAGTATTATATGAATTTGTAAATAATACAACCCTAGAAATGCCTTCAACAAAAGAGGTTTAAGTCGTGGTGGGTGGAGCCGGTCATAACCGGAACATACTCGGGTTAGGGGGCACGGTCACCACAAGAACTCACTATGGTGGTGGATGTGGTCATCACTGGACACTCACGTGGTGGTAGACGCAGTCACAACGGGACACACAAGGTGGTGGACGAGGTGATTAATGGAATACACAAGTGGTGGAGTGGACACAGTCACTATCGGGACACTCAACTTCACTGATTTAATTAAAGTTAAAATAATTCAGTTTAATCTTCTAAAATGAACATTTATTATTATGGATCGAAAGCAATTGGATGAAAGTCAAGAAATAAATTAATGCATGCGTTCACTTTGATCTTAAATGACGGCAATACTTTCCAAGGCCATTAAAAAGAGGCAATACAAGACATATTAGAAGCAGTAAGAAGAGGAAATGCGCGAGACTTTTTAATGTGATGGAGAAATGTGAGGTGTCTTTAATACTTGAACAGAACCAATAAGAATAGAATGAGGTGTGTTAGTGAGGTTCTAGTGAGGCAGTGGCTGCGTTTCTCAACGCCTTCTGAATATCAAGCCCTCGCCCTTCAGATACCTTGACTATGTCCTTACTGAGGCACCAGACTCTCTTCCCCACCAGATTTATTGACACAATCGAACCCTCTCACTCCCTACTCAGTGACTACCTCGTGAATTCAGGACCCTTCCTTCTTCTCAAAAGCACTTCTCCTTTCCAAATGGAAGTTAATCTTGCTTCCGTAGAGTTTCCGAGGAAACTTAGAACTTTCTTCCTCGCACTTCCAACTTCTATTACCTTTCTTTTCTACTTTACCACTTTAAACTTGAAAGACTTTAATCTTAAAAGAAAGAATTTTCTTTAAATCTCAAATAAAAATAAGGTCGAGTGTTTGTTTAGGCATTTGAGCTTTGGCTATTAAATAAAATAGTTCTTATCTTAAGTGTTTAATAAGCTTTATTAATGAAGTAGATTTCTTAATAAGAATAACAGGTACCTACTTAATTGTAGGTATTATTAAATTTTGAAGATATAAGTGTATAAATAAACATGTTTATGCACATGTGGATGGGAAACATATGGGCGCAAAAAGTTTAATTTTTTATTTACATTGTGATAGACAGACACATTCCGTTACATTCAGTAAGCTTGGAAGCAAAATTTATAAGAAGGGAATTTTAAAATATAGTATAGTAGAACAAAAGACCTTGCTAATTAATACTACACTCCCCGTCAAAATTAACGCTCCACCTTTATATTTCTCTGTTTTGACTATCCCTAATTTATAGTGATGATTAATAAGTCATTAATCATCATCATCATTCATCTCATATTTACTCATCATGGTTAATCGTATTTAATCATCATCATTAATTTCTCCTGAACGGCTGAACCGATCCGCGCAAAATTCGGCACGGTCATAGTGACCAACCACAGGAAGGTATAAATCTAAAATAGTCCAAATTGGTACACAAGGGTACGGGATACAAAAGTTAAAATAGTTTATGCCCAACAAGGTGCATGTCGTTGGAAAGCTCTTTAAGAGTACAGTTGTTGTTGTATGTCAACTTTTGTCATATTTTCATTTATGAGGGTTCATTCTATTGGTAAAATAGAAATAATGGAAAAAAATAAATAGACCTCCATACAACGAACTCAATAGTTCCAGGAATGTGTTGTAGATATTTTGTTATATAGACATCATTTATTTTTACAATTGTCTTTTGATTGATTAGTATGCTGTGTTTATAGCAATCCTATAATGAAGGACAGCTCCACTTTGTACTTTTTGTCAATAAAGTGATTCTCTCTTCTTTTGCTATAGAATCACTTAGTATAGATCCATGGGACACAAAAAAACGTTACATAGAGATTTTCACTGTACAGATATCGTTATAAGGAGGTCCAACTGTAAATATTATTAAAATGCACGCTCAGCTCAATATTGCAAGCATTGCACACCTAGTTATATTTAATCATTATAATTAATTATATTTAATCATCATCATTAATGATTCAATGTTATTTGCCATTGATTAATTGAGAGCTCTCAGGTATTTATTACATTAATGCAGTTGTTTGTATGTTTCAACATGAATACACCTCCAAATTTAACTATGGAGGAAGCGATTAAAGTGATAGGTTAAGAAAGGCTTTTCTCAAAAGGTTGGTTGTCGACTAGGAGTGCACCTCACTACAATCAGCCGAGCTTTTCGGTGGTTTCAGGAGTGTGAATAAGATCGACAGAGGTGAAATAGGTCCACCAGAGATGAAAACTATAGAAAAAAGATTCAACGTCTTTTGTGTAAACATAAAAATATAAATTGGTGCGTTAATTTTGACGGGGAGTTTATACATATATATAAATAGAGAAAGTAGAGTTTTTGAGTGAGATGGAATCTGTCTAGATATTATTTGTTCTCTGCAATTGAAAGAAACGAGAAAGTCTGAGGAAAGTGGAACGTAGGACAAATGACATCTATTATATAAAGGGTCCATGGTTTTAGAATAACCGTGCTTTCAAACAGCCAGCCAGCTTTCTGAACTCCGGAAAACCTTATGAGTTCTACCATTAAGATAATTATAGTTTCAAGTACATTCTAGAAATAGAATTTTCCCATGTTACTCTTTTGTATAGTTATAATAATATATTATACGTGAGTATAAATCAACCATAGAGTAGAATAGAGGTAAAATGAGGTCGTTATTGAAAAAAGCTAGATATATAACAATGCTTTGAGATTAATTGGGTTCTTTTTTTCTTTATCTTCTAAAGTGAACGTTTTATTTATTTATAATATTTTTTTGACGTGGGAAGTGACATTTTATTAGACCTACTAGCCACTTAAAATATCTCAGCCCACACACCTGATAATTATAAAAAAATGTTCAATGATTCCAAAAGGGATACTAGAACTCCAACTTGTTCTTTAAGTTGTTCTTTAAAGTTGTTCTTTAAAGTTGCCTGATAATTGTAATGCCTTGTACTTTGGAGGGGTTATAAATTTAATAGATATTATTTTTTTTTATTCAATACTTTAGGCCGGATATGTGTCTTACCGATGAAACCCCTCAACTTAACAAAATAATTTTAATTAAAACTTTATTCTTTTATCAATAGTATTATGATCCTTTGTAATTAGTAACAGCCGCGTAGTAAAAATGCCCAGTTAAAAGACGTTATGCTGACTATAACTATTGAATATTATCAAGAATATAAAATAAACTCAATTAACCCAATTCTCTTAAAAAATAAAAGATAAAATTGAAATTTAATTAAAAATAATTTCAACAAAGACCAAACTGTATTGACTCTCTTCTAACCAATATTAGTTTGGTTTTTTTACTCTTTTAAAATTCCATTATTGAATCTGTCTCCAAGACGTTGCTTTAGTCAGTTTGCTCTCTCATCAATCCGTCATAAAAATATGCACCGTGCTTTTTATATTTTAAGACATTATAAATTGTGAAAAGGTACTAGAGAGAATTTGAGGTAAAAAGATAAAGAATGAATAATGGAAAATCTCATTTCACCCTTTGATTGACTTTAGGTTTCTCATTAATAAGTCCATTGTATATTTAATTAGGTGAAAAAATGAGTTAGAAGTTTCTGGGGATTAGATTTTTTGAAAGCTTAAATTTTAAATTCCCTGAAACCAGTAATAAAATACAAATATAAACATATTTCTAGACACCTGGGAACAAAGCTAGCATTCGTTATAGTTCCATTTTGTTTGGACAATATCAATGCATTTAAATTCGTTTTGCATTATGCCATTAGAATAAAAGGTATTAAATTTATGGCTAAATCAAATTTTTAAATTGCGTGCAGACCCTATTTGTACACAAAAAGCACAGAGTTAGCAACATCATTTCTTCAATAATAATTTTATAACTTCGTTCATTTAACTTTAATTTGAGTACAGCAACCCCAATACATGATTGATAAAAGCAGTACAGATTTGAGAATGAGCGACTGTTGTTTATAACAAGATAGCACACATTGAGACAGAATTCATTACATATATATAATATAAAGATGTATTTTCATAGTTTTTTTAATTTTTAGTACTTCAATTAATTTATTTAACAATGTTAATTTTTTTTATAATTTAAAATTAGTTATAGTTTTAAGGTTAAATTATTAGAAGGGAAACGTTGGAGAGAAAATGGATTTAAGTAGAACGGTAGGTTTATTAAGCAAAGTAAAAGCGTGATGAGTTGATCTCGCTAATAGCAGAGTGGTTTAAGAGATGGAGTCCCTAAGGGAGCCAGCTCGATCCTCAGTCTCTTTTTATTGTTCAATCTGTGAGACGAGGTTTTTATAGTTTTAAACGCTCCAGTCTGAAACCTGGAGAGTTGGAACAGTGTTAAGCTTGGGTTTTAGGATAGAATTGTTCCTCCATCTCCGCAGTATCTCAATGTAAAGACATAATTTGTGACCGTTTCACTTTATCTCATCTTCGTAATGTTATTGACCACTTTCCTTCACTTTCTTTGTCCTTGTTCATTACTAATCGTATAACAGAGTATTATTTTAAGTATCAATCTGTTTCAAAAACTTAATTGTATGCAATCTTATGTCTTTCTTCACCCAATCTAATTATTTTTATTGGGCAAACTACCCATTGAGAAAACGGTTATTTTGAGAATAATTTCCATTTTTACTTTGCCTTTTACGAACAGGTAGAATTTAAATAATAAATATTATCTCAATTTCAATTTTCTAAAAGAAAATTAGATTTCTCATCAAATTTTCTAAAAGAAAATTAGATTTCTCATCAAATTTTCTAAAAGAAAATTAGATTTTATATCCCAAATAACAATTGACACTTTCTAATTTCTTTGTCTGTTTTTTTCATTTTGTGAAAAAATGTGATATCACATTGATTGTCTTTCCTTTTATTTATTACTGGCACGGATAGTAGAAAGAACGAAATTAATACTTAACTAAAGACATTACAATAATTGTGGTCAAATGGTTTTTGTTTTTCGTTAGCGTACCCGTGTTATGGTTACTGTATCTGTGTTTTAGTTAAGATATCTATCTTTGTTTTGGTTAGAATAATTGTTTTTTAGTAAGTGTACCAAAACAATTACCAAAGTATATTAGTTAATTTATCAGTATTTTAGTTAGTGCATGTCCGTGGTTTAGTTGTAATGTGATTAGTAGCCGAAACTACTTATACTTATTTAGGACTTCATATTGTTAAAGTGATGTTTTAATTTAATTTATGATATTATAGGAAGTATATACTGCTTCAGCGTTCACCAGGTTTTTGGTACAAAATATGGAAATTGACTGAAACGTAAAGAAGAAGATGTATTATAAGAGTATAATGACTAAGATATGAAGCATATAACAATACAACAAAAGCCGGAAATATTTTTCCTGCATGAGATCTTTACCACTACAGGAACTGGTCTACACATAGTAGTAAAGCCAAGGAGGAGAGAAGAAGAAACGCGTGGCAAGCCTAAGGTAGAGAGAAGAGGGCGAAAAACAAATATTGAAAGAGACCACTCCGAGAGAGCAGCTCAAAACATCCAAAA
Organism: Gerris buenoi; assembly: GCA_001010745.2. Taxonomy (NCBI): domain Eukaryota; kingdom Metazoa; phylum Arthropoda; class Insecta; order Hemiptera; family Gerridae; genus Gerris; species Gerris buenoi. The sequence continues at coordinate 92,707 of KZ652772.1, read as the reverse complement.
GTTAAAACGAACAAAGAAAAGCAATGGCACCGCTAGACAAGGCGTAAAGGATATAACAATACTAGTTATTGGAAAGATAAAATAACAACAAAGTCCTGTCCAAAGTAAAGTCTAAATTGGTACTTCTTTAGATTGTTGCCCCCCCCCCCCCCACGGTTTCCTAGATTGACTAAATAACTATTAAGACAAAGGGATTTTCAGTCCAATATACTTTGGGACAAAGGATTATCACACTTCTGTTTTGATAAGGGGAGTAACAGTCTACAGAAGAATATTCCGTACACCTTCTTTTGATTGTTACTCCCCACTTTTTTTTATATAAGGGGAGGCAACAATCTAAAGAAGTGCTACTAAATTCCTTTACCCATACTACATTTTCGTTTAAGCTCAGTCCTAAATGTTGACATTAACTGAACATAATTCCCCAACAAATGTTTCTTTACAACAGGAATAACCTCATCTAAATCTCCGCTGAAAAGCCATTGTCGGATTCTCTTGCAGATGCAGATGACTTCAATCGTTTCACCTTCATCCATTTAACTAAACATTCCCCAAAAAATTTTCCGTAAATACATGAATAAGCCTATCTAAATCTTTGCTGAAAAAGCAATCATAGGATTCAATTGCAGATGACTTCAGTAGTTTCAACTTCATCCATCAACACCTTGTTCATTTGCGTCAAGAAAGAAAACCCAAAGATCGTTGTATGGTAAGAAAGGACGCAAACATGTTTTTCCTTTGAGGGATTTTAAACCTTAAGCTCTCTTTCTTCCAAACAAACTTGTGAGCTTCATTGATTTCGTTAAGCCATTTTATTTCCTTTTTCCCCCTCTCCCTCTTCGAGAAGCTAAGTTGTTTTGTACACCTGTTTTTTTTTTAAACATTGTAAGGTGATGGTGGAACTTGCTTCTTCTTTACTACGTAGAAAGATATCGAAAAAAGTCCCTCTTCTTCGAGAAAAGAAAATCAACCCTTTCCAAAGTCAAAGTGAAATTTAAGATTGTACGTTGCGATACTGTCTCAGAATCGCTTTCTGTTGAGACATTTTAAGTTACTTTACTTTAACTTGCTTGGTAAAGCCTGTTAAGTTGTCAAGTCAAGGCACTATGGTATTGCTGTGTTTTAGAGGAAGCTTTTTTAAAGATCAGCTCAAAAGATCATTTAGTTTGAATCAACATAATCGTATAGGTATCGAATTGAAATTTCAATCTTCCTTATTTTATCACGATTATCAGCCTGTTCTTAACTGACATTTTTACTTTTCAATATCTTAAAATTATGTCAATTTACCGACCAAATGTGAACTACTTAAGCATACAATATTACAATACTTTCAACTTTTACTTTTATTTATATTAGTTTTAAATGTAAACTATTTTTTCTTTAAAAGCAATTAACTTCTTAAAACTTCATTCGCATCAAGTTAAAATATTTTGATATAGTATTTATATGATTTTAACGTTACCAAAATGCACTAATTTTTAATAAATTTAACCATTTTCATTTCTCCCATTTATAAGTATAATCATCTTAAATTTGGTTCACTTAATCCTTCACGCACCACACACAGAAAATCCGAGATTAATTTTCGGATTCTCTTCTTTCCCTCATGGCCCCAAGCTCGGAGTTCACCTAGTATAGTGGTACGAATGGGTAAGTACTTAAATGAAAATGTACTTGAGATTCAATTGCAAATGCCAATTATATGGTTTATAAAGCTCATGAGATTACAGGTTCACCCCGTATCATCATTACGCATAAATAAGCAATAGTAACCCTTCGCCAGGCCTAAACCTTCCTAGGGCCATTATTCCTACATTATAATTATTGTTATAACAGCTCAAAATATTTCCATTTACGCTTATTTAAAGGGCTCTACCAGAGTGTGGATAGTTTTTTGTTATATTAATACATATTATTTATTGAATTATTGAGTTTAAATTAGTTTTTTCGTAAAAGCATATTCTTAATGAGGGCTTCTGAAGCTTTTTGTTTTTGAAGATCCTTTAACTGAACTAAACTCTTAGGTTTCTAATCTGGGTTTGCTCAATGGGGCCCGCACCTAAGTGGCCTGCGTCTTTGGGTGTAATAGCCCTCCCGGAAATAGAAAGAATGAAAAAATTTCATTTTGTGGTATACATATTATATATTTTATATACAAACACACTCTCGTATGCCATAGAATTCATTAGGCGGTTCTTGGAAATATTTAAAATATTTTTAGGCTTTTTAAAATCTACATTTTACTACACGCAGATACAAAGACATACAATGTCAAATATAAAAAGACTGTGAAAATAGCAAAATAGATTTAATAGAAGTTAGTGGTAAGAGTGACCACTTATATTAGAAATGGTATCAGGTGGGATCCACAAGTTAAAGGGATACTAATTAATAACAAGTAAAAGGGCTTATAAAAAACGAGTATGCTATCCCTATGAGAACCCTTTTAAATTTACACTGTTGCTACGGTAGCAGCATTTGCAGAACTACTTTAAAGCAATAACTAGGATTAAAATTAAAAATTGTTCCTTGGGTTTTTCTATTCTTGAGTAAATGGGTCTAAAAGGAATGAAAAGGCTTACATTCGAGATATTTCGATTTCTTCTCAAGTCCACTACAAACTTTTGCCTTTTTAGGGTTTCGTAATAAAAACCAAAAAAATAAATAATCCTTACAGTTTCGTTCCCGTCCAATAACTTATGAATCAAAAGAGTAAAAATATAAAACGGCAGAATTTGAGATCTTTTTGACGCGCACACAGATCAAAATTATCAGCAGTTCAAACCCAAAAATGGCGGATAGTTCAAATCACACGATTTGTTTATTTTAACTTTTAGGTGAACTATGAAATAAAAGGTATTAAAGATTACCCCGGGGTAATTAAGGGTATTAGGAGTAAGTATGTTCTATTATCATTTGGAAATTGTTAAAAAAAGAAAAGTTGAAAAAAGAAATTTTGATATTATTTTGTAAAAAAAAATCAACATTCTGAGTGTCTAACCCCCCCCCCCCCCAGAAAAAAATGTACTGTCTGCAGGGAAAAATTAGAATTGTAAGTTGACCTGATAACCTGAGAAACATGTCACGCAAAAGCAAAAAGAAAATAGAAATAAATAGAAGAGATATCAAATGGAAGGTATTAAAGAACACTTGTTTAATTTTCCATGCAATTTTGCTATTATTTGAGCTTTGGACCCAGGAGATCCGGGATTGAATCACGGCTCCTGGAAGAGGCCAGGTATTCTCACAGTTTACCCAGCACCGCCTATATATGTGGGCAGCTACTTAAGTGAAGTTGTTAATGCCAATTGTACGGTTTAAATAGCTGATGGAGCTACATGCCAATGCCAACACATTTTAATGAGCTCTATGGGAAGGACAAGGCTTCCACGATATTTAACGCTTATTATCATAACCTTAACATAAACTATTTATTTTACTTAATTCTGCTAATTAATTCTAATACAGATGAAATAATGTGAATATAAATTTAAAATAGACTGTCAATTAGTACAAACATAGCTTCCTCGCATCCATAGCAAGTAATATATTGATTTTATGTTGTTACAAACCATTATTATCTAATTTATTTAATTGTTTTCCCCAATTTTATAATTTAAATTTTGTTCGAATTTTTTTACAATAATTAATGTATCAATATAGCTAACTAAAAAGTAAAGAGTGCAGACGGCTGACATTAATCTGGAATTATCTCCTGTCTAATTTCAACAAACCATATAAATTTCATAAAAATCAGGTAAGTACTTTTGAAGATAAAAGTTTAAATACATTTATATTTATGTTTGTTCACATGTAGAAGAGAAAAAAAATGAGCGCAGAAGGTTGAAACCTATAAGAGACCAACAATTAGCTAATTATGACCTATCATGCACGTTTAATTACGCATAAAATCGGACGGTAGTTTTCGAGATTTGGTTCACAAAAATTGAGCAACAGACAGACCGATAGACTGTCTGTCGCCAAAAATGTTCTTTGATGTCTGAAATGTCTTCCGTTTTTAGTGCCCTCTTATTAACCGGGTCTTAAACTAAAGTAGGAATAGATAATATAAAATGGTAAAATCTGAAATGACATGAATGCAGAAATAAGAGTTCAATATAGAAGTAATGCAAGCTGTTCCAAAATATATTCGTTGTATTAAAAATAGGTAAACTTAACTGACTTTTAACCTAATATGAATATAGACTTATTTTTATTTCATTTTTTGTATTAAGTAAGCAACAAAGTTTGTTGTTTTAATAATTTATTAGGGGTGAATACAGTGTTTTTCTGGTAGTTTTATTAAGTATGACACGCTGTTCTAGTTCTTTAGCCAAATATTACTGGTATTTTCAGCTCTTCCCATCCCTATAGCCATGGTGCCAGAACTTGATACTAAATCAAGGGGGCTGTGGAGGGGTCCACACTATAACTAAACCCTGTGGACCGCATGGAAGAATGCAATCAACTTTATGCCATCAGGGTTCTCTGCTATCACTAAATCTACCCAGAGCCCATCCGGTCACATCTTCTAACATATTTGTTGGCCATTTCCTCTTAACTGGGACACTCCTCTGCATTTATTCTTCGTATATCCTCTTGTCAAGTTCATTTAACCATTAATTAAGAATAAAATGTAGTGTAATATAATAAATAAACCTTGAGAACTTTTAGCTTATGGATAATTTAATTAATGGTGTATGAAAAGGTTTGCTTAAGCGCAATCAGCAATTATATAAAATAATAATAATTTATTTTTTATAGTGAGAAGTTAGGTAGTTAGAAGTGTATCTTTACCGACAAGTTAATCCAGCCAAAAATCATTCATATAATAAAAAGATTCTTGAAGAAAATTAAAATAAATAACCTGCCACTTGGTACGGTTCATCAATTGGACATGAATCAATTGCCAGAGAGGTCACAATTATTTTTATTAAATATTAAAAGTGTCTAGATTGTTGAAATTTGTATGGTCCAAATTTAATTAAAAGTACGCCTTTAATTTCATTAAAGAGTCAGGTAGTATTTTAGATATGGTGGATGACGCAAAACATGTTGACGGACAGACAGACTGACAGTCAGACACGAGGCCAATCATATTCCATGTTTATATCGGATTCCTAGGATCTTTTGGTTAATAAAACTTTTGGATTAATAACATTTGTTCTTTTTAAATCAAATTATGATTATTATTAACAACGGGAGACAGACAGAGACAAAATAGACTCCAGTGCCGGGATTCGAACCACGGGGCTCCTATATTTGTTCTTTAAAACAATAACTATAGTTCCGTTACCTTCTGAATTATCGAAGACATTGTATTCTTCTAACGTCAAAGCGAGTATAACAGGTACACTTTCATTTACGTTTTATTTAATTCACTACTCATTAAATTTATTTGTAAACTAGTATTAAAATCATAACAAATAACAAAATTAGAATTTATACATTATAATATGGTAAGATAAGATAATTTAAATCTATTCAAATGCGACACTCCCATAATTCATTTTTTTTATTACTTATGTATTGACTCGTCAAATTTAATATGAAGGGTTAAAGCTACTGAAATAGGAGGCAAAATGGATCCATCAGCTTTATCTCTATCTTGACTGCTGAATAAATAAAAGCTAACACAACCTATACAGCATTCAACTAGAAACATAGCCGTCCATATTTGACATATCGTATAAAAAAATAAAAAATAAATAAAAAATAAAAATAAAAAAATTGTTTAGACGTTACAATTTGTTACGCATACTAGTTATATCATCACTACTGTCGTGATGAGTAAATCAAGACAATTATTTTTCGTTGAATCTTATATTAAAGACTAATCAAAATCTGACATAATACAAAATATTTCAAAATAAAAACATTGCTTAGTAACAAATTAAATAAATTTCGCGCTCTTCGCGACATTCCAGGGGGAGAAACCTCAAAATGAATCCACAACAGAGTAGGTGCGAACCGTAGCAGCCCAATTCGCGATTCTTTGTCTTGCTTCTACAGCAGCTTGCCGAGTTGGCCTTCCAGTTGACGCAGTGGATGGTTTAGCCGGGTCTGTTGAAGCGTTAGCAGGTCCTGCTGAATCCACAAGTGACTGAGTTTTTTCACTATTTCTTCCTTCGGTCACTTCTAGCTCAAGGGGATACAAATGTGATATTGATCGATGGACGGTGGTTCTGTCGGCGAGCCGCACTCGAACTGATCGACAGATTCCATGTTGATCGTAGAAAAGCTCTTCCACTATTCCTGCCTTCCATCGTAATCTAGGAAGGTTATATTTGATATGGACATAATCATTTACTTGGGTTTGCCTGATTTTATATTCATACCGTTCTCGTAAGCTTGGAAAATATATGTCTGTCCATACCTTCCAGAAGTTATTTAGAACATCACTGTGGCGTGTCCAAAGGTCTCGAACTTCAGCCTGGCATACAGTTGGTAGAGATTCGGGATCAGGTGTGAATAAACCTCCTTCTAAGGGTCTTAAAAAATTATTAGGACAGAGAGGCAAATCAATGTCTGCACTATTTACATAAGTGAGAGGTCTAGAATTAATAACGTCTTCTACTTCTGTTAAAATGGTTTCCAATTCAGTAAAGGTGAGTCTAGCACATCCCAGGGTTCTTTTTAAACTAGATTTTACCATTGAGATCATGCGCTCATAGAAACCCCCCTCCCAGGGCGCTAATTCCGTAATAAACTTCCAAGTTACACCATTCCCAGTTCTGCGAATAACGGACTGAACAGCTTTGAACTGGGTGGCATTATCTGAAATTATCATGCTAGGTTGACCCCTGCGAGCAATAAATCGTCTAAGGGCCAAGGAGAACTGTACAGCTGATAAATCAAGAGCAAGTTCTAAATGTACAGCTCTGACAGTTAGGCAAGTAAATATTACGCCATATACTTTAGTTTCAATATTTTTATTTATTTGATCTCTAATAAACAATGGCCCGAAATAATCGAGTCCTGTCACTGTAAAAGGGTCGGTTATATTTAGTCTCACTTTCGGGTAAGGTGGCATAAGAGACATTTTGTAAGGACCTCCCGAAACCTTCTTACATTTTACACATTTGTATTTGGATAAAATTTTATAAACTTCTGATCTACCATGAAGTAACCAGTAATTTTTCCTAATCCTACTTAAAGTGTCCTTATAAAATGATTTTTCTAATAATGATTTCCATCTATTATCTGAATTTTGAATATGGTTTAAGATTGTAATATTTAATAAATATGGACTGGAAACTACGCCAAACGGTACTCTTTGGAATATTAAAATTACTAAATTTTGGTACAAATTTTCTATATCAATATTTTCAATATCCTTAACCCATAAAAATCGCACATAATCGCGGTCCTTTTCAAATAACGAGAGTTGCAAAAACGCCTTTTCTATATCCGCGGAAATAGCAATTTTATGAGTACGAAATCTTAAAAGTAATCCCGTTAAATTTTCTAGTAGTAAGGGCCCACTAAATAAACAATCATTTAAACTACAAGCTCCCTTACCTTGCCTAGCAGACGCGTCAAATACCATACGAACGGTTTTATTTGTTTTAAATACAGGATGGTGTGCGAGGTAATGAGTTTGTTGATGCTGACCATCTATCGTCTCTATTATTCCTAACTCTAACTGTTCTTTTATAATATTATCATAAGTAATCATGAAATTTTTATCTTGTTTATATTTCTTTAGTAAATTTTTTAAACGTCCAAAAGCTAAATAATAATTGTCAGACAATTCGGGTGGAAATTTGATCCATGGCCAACGAACTTCGTACCTGCCATCAACTATTTTTGTCGTTGCGTAATATTTTGCAACTGCTAAGTCTTCCTCTACCTTACATGGAGGATCGGTTATTCCAATGTTTTCTAGAGCATAGAGATCTTTTAAATTTATTTCGGGTAGAATATAATTGTTAAGTACTGGACAACTAATTGATTTTACTGTCGGACTAGGGACTTTGTATCGCCCAGATATTATCCATCCTAATTTGGATTCAAATAAATATAACCCAGGTTTAACTTCCAACCTATCACCCGTCACTAGATCCCAGTAGTAATCATTACCTAGAATAATATCTATAGGTTTATCTGGGTACTGATCTGCTAACTCCAATTCATTAAAACGTGAACTTATTTTCTTAGGATCGAACGTATAGCTTTTAAACTGACCCGTTAAAACCGGAACAACATTCGCCCTAATCTCTAAACTCTCTCCGTTAAGAAGTCTAATTTTTATTTCTACCAAAGGACTACTTAAATTGTTAGCTGTTGTACTACCAAACGTAAAAACTGATAAATTTTGCATTTCGACGGTTTTCAATCCTAACGTGTTTGCTAAATTTTTACTTAAATACGTTCTCTGGGCACCGCCATCTAATAACATTCTAGCACTAAAATTAAATTTTGGACCTTCAATTACAGCCGTAGCCGTTTGCATAACCACTACCTCTCCGGTCGCAACCAAATTAATTTCTGTGTCAGTTTTTTCTATTTGTTTATTATCGTAATCTTTAAATTTTTGAGGACACAAACTCCTATGGTGGCTATTTTTTTCTTTGCAGTACACGCACGCCCTAAAATTTTTACATTGATCATGTGAACCTTTTTTAAGACAAACAAAACAACGATCTTTTATTTTTTCTTTTCTAGAATTTATTGTTTTGAATTTGGAACATTCGTCACTCCAGTGTGAATTTTCACAAAAGATGCATTTCTTAATCGTATTATTTTTAAAATTTACGTTTTGAGATTTTCGAAAGTTATTTTTATTTGTTTTGACATTTTCCGGGACAGCGAGAACCTCCGTTGTCATATGACATTTGTCAGATTCTATATTTATATTTTTAAACCCAGTGGATAAATATTCCGCTTTTTCCCTATTCTTAACTAGAAGTGCGAAAGCATTGCGTAATTCTTTAGTATTTGTAACGTTGCCTTCACACAACTTTTCCATTACTTCCGTAGGAAGTTTACTCGAAATAATACACATAAAATTATTAGCATCTGAGTCCTCTCCTAGAGAAGACAAAGTACGTAAATGTAACTCTATACTGTCATACGTACGCCTGAGGGATGCGGTATTATTTTCCGCCTTAGGAACCTTATTTAGGGCTGTATAATGGGCTTGGATATTTATAGTTTTATCCCCATACCTATCTTTTAGGATATCGACAATCGTTTTATAATTTTCAGAGCATATGCTGTACCCTTCTACGCACCTTTTAGCACTACCAGACAAAAGACTGAGTAAATAATTTAGCTTAGTGACTTCGTCAAAATTAATATTGTGAACAGCTACTTGAAAGGCTCCCCAAAAAGACTCCCACTCCAGTACGTTACCACTGAACTGGGGAAGGTGTAGCTTAGGAAGTTTAGCGGTCTGAAATGAGCTCTTAATGGAATCAGTCGATCTCTTTAGCTTATCCCCAGGGGAATTTGTTTTCTCTGAACCCTCGGACTTACTAGAATCACAACTACTCTCACCATTTAGAAGCTCGTTTTCTTCAGCAAAGGATATGTAGACTTCTAACCTAGCTTCCAGGTCTACGACGTCCAGAAGCAGGATTTCGTACTCCTCTGCCTTTTCATCAAACTTCCTTTGTTCCTCGTCGTTACCTTCTGCCAGCCTCTCCAGATTGTTCTTTATCTCTTCTACTTTGCCAGCGTACTTGTGTAGCTTTACACAAATTTCTGACGCTTCTTTTCTTAAATTTTTTTCAGCGTTAAGTTTGAGAAATTCTTCCGCCAATCGAGATGTTTCTTTCAGTCTATGAATAGCTAAGTTCATAGTTCTTCGTAGTGAAACGCTCATCTTTTCTTCAATTTAAACCACGCTATTGTTACCACTTGTCGTGATGAATAAATCAAGACAATTAATTTTCGTTGAATCTTATATTAAAGACTAATCAAAATCTGACATAATACAAAATATTTCAAAATAAAAACATTGCTTAGTAACAAATTAAATAAATTTCGCGCTCTTCGCGACAACTACATAAGATTTAAAAACGATAACTTTAAATTAAGAATTTAAATTTTAAAGGATCTCTCTGTTAGTTTGACAAAGTATTTATTTTTCTGTAGTATTGTCTATATTATATAATATCTTGAAAATTATCTTAATTCTACAATCACATCTATAAATCTAATTACAAATGGTATATTTATAATATATTACAAAATCATATATGTACTCGCGTAGTCCCGACAACGCTGATGGACGACTCACCTCGAAATGATTGCTTGCTATTGCTAAGTTAAGAAAACCATATTATTTATTTCAATAACAATAAATGTTTGTGTTGATTCTCTGGTCTTTAAATAGATAGAATAACTTATACTTAAATTAATTTACTTTTTTCTAAATTAATTTTTTACGTTTTTGGTAGTAATCATGCGACGGAAAGATTAAATTTTAATTTAATTCAAATTATTATCATTATTAACTATGGAAAACAGACAGAGAAAAATAGACTCCAGTGGCGGAATTTGAACCACGGTCCTTTATATTTTCAGTATAGCGCTCTTCCAACTATGCTACACTAGAGAATAATTTCCTCTGACGTTAATGATTCGGAACAAGGTATCGTTAACATCAGAGGAAGTTATTCTCCAGTGTAGCTTAATTGGTAGAGCGCTATTCTGGAAATATAGAGGCCCCTGGTTCAAATCCCGACGCTGGAGTCTATTTTTCTCTGTCTGTTTCCCATAGTTAATAATAATTATAATTTGAATTAAATTAATTTTTTTTCTAAATATAAAATTAAGCCCATTGCCACGGGAAAGCGGCTCGTCCTTTGTAGACCCATAATTTATTATTTCTATTTATTTATTTATTTGTTTAAACTGTAAATTTAATTTCTTAAGAATTATTGCTCAAACATTTTTCCTTTTAGTCAAAGAGATAGCGATCATAAAAGTGACAGACTATCATCAAGCCAGAAGAAAACTTTTATGCACGTAAAAAACCAAGCATTTGGGACAAAAGAGGGGAAAGGGATAAATAAATTAATAAATTGGTAAGGCGTGAAGTCTCACGTAAAAAGGGTTTCGTTGGTATTGTGAAACAAAATTAAAAAGGGGGAGAGGGGGGGGAACGAAAAATTTTGATGTTTTTTGACAAAATGGCGCCGAAAATGAAACACTAACCGTAAGTGGTATATATATTTGTAATCTACTCTTCAATACCTTTCATTTCATACCCCACTTCAAAATTAGTAAGGGGTAGGAGGGGGGGGGGGGTTATTAATTTTTTGACAAAATGGCGGGAAAAATGAAATATTTCCCACAAGTGTTATATATTTTTGTAATCTACTCTTCAATACCTTTCATTTGATACCCCACTCATAATTTTTTAAAAAAAATTTTTTTCGAGTGACCTTAATTATCCGCCATCTTGGATTTCCAGTACATCAGATCGAATTGCTAATCTTATTTTTTCTATGGCCCAGCAGACCGCAC
>KZ652772.1:22638-37916 GCA_001010745.2 Gerris buenoi | reverse complement strand
CCCCCCCCCCCCCCCCATAATATTGTGGGAAAGACCGACATTACAACATATACGCCTAAAAATATATAAAGGCTATTTTACTCAGATTGGTATAATTTTCAGAGATAAGTTTCTATTCTTTTTTTTGTGTTGATTTGTCTTGATTATTTATTTAGCCTTGAATGCTATTTACTCTGTATCATTATATACAGATACTGACAAATGTAATGTCAGTTTAATCAATTCCCAGTTGACTTGTTTTTGTCTATCTGGAAGCTTCGACACAGCAAATGAGATTTTATTTTTGTTTCTAGAACTGGGAATTTCTAGCTAACAAACACAAAACCAATCATATAACTAGCATTGAACTTGGGTCAATACTGTTATGAACCTTTAAAATACAATCTGATAGAAACTAAAAGTTTAATAATGCAATAAATATTTGAAGCCATGCAACGAGAAATCCCTGTATTTGTTTTCCCTGATATGAAAAGAAAGCTATCGTTTTTGTGTTTAGATTTCTATTCTATATTTCTACCTTTGCTGTTAAACCTAATTGGATTTTTGATCAATTCCATAGATTTCATAGAATCAAACCTTTCAATATAACATAAAGTAATGAATGTAATGTAATTTCTAACCTCTAATTTGGGTGACCTAATAGACCACAAATAAGTTTTCTAAAAATTTTCACCCAGGTACGTTTTCTATAAACTTTTACAATATTTTTAAAGTTAAAATGTAAACTGATATTATTATAAAGTTAAATAATAAAATATAAATAAAATAATAAATCATAGTAAAATTAATTGGCTAAGTATGTGCATTTAGGCCTTTCAAAGGGTCCTTAAAAAGATTAACAAATATAGATATATCTTAACGAATAAAATGTGTATATGTATTTACAAAAAATTATACACATTCTTTTCTTATAGGATTTATTAAGTGTAATATTTATATACCTACACGTCAATAGCCGATAAACAATTAGGTAATTTTCGCATTGTCAGATGTTTTTTTGTTAGAACCACTTTCGAATTAGATTAGAAAATAATAATTTCATATACATTAGATTATTAGATCATTGTGAGGTTAATAAATTAATATTTGGATGAGGGGGCAGTATCATAATAGTTCTCAAGCTTTCTTTGAACTGAGGAATAGGCCTATTTTCAAATGAGAATCGAAGTATTGTGATTCGATATAATTAATCTTTAGTTTGCTATTTTAAAAGTACAAATAATTGTTTTCAACAAATAAATGTAGGCAGAAATAAATTTCTGTCGGTCTAATGTAAACAAAACGTTTTCATATAAGTAGTATACTTATTTATTTTATATATTACCAAATTTAATGTAAACACATAAGGAATTGAAAGGCCCACTTTTGATTTTAAACGAGGTTGTATAAAATAAAAATAATTTTATATTTTTATGGTTCGATCAGTATATAATTGGTGCCATTCAAATTATGAGCATTTTGTACACACATTAATTTAAATAATATTTGTACTTCGTAGTACCTATGAAGATATGTACTTATGTCGATCCGGTAAGGTTGAGCCTAACACTGTGTCGTCTGAGTAAATCTGGCTAATAGTGAAGGAGGGTCCCTTGTGATTGAAACTTTGGATTGTCAATCGGATTGATTCAATCAGATTGTCAATGCGATTGAACTTCTAGGGACCTCTTTTAAAATCGAATTGTTTTGTTTTTAATGCACACAAGACAAAAACTTCTGTCAATTGTTGGACGAATCTGTTTCGATATTGATTCCTAGTGGGGTAAAACCAATATGGAACCATCTGCAGGAAAAGTCTTCAATAAAATTATTTGATTAATATGGAAGAAATAGATGTAGAGGGTTGAAATTATTATGGGTTAACAATAGGCTGCTTAGAGAGCCAGCGTGGCCGAGGGGCTCTGGCGCTCAAAAAGTCGAGGCGACTCGAGGTCGTGGGTTCGATCCCGTGCCATGATACTCTAAATTGCATCTATGAATTCCAATAGGCTAATTATGACCTACCACCCAAATTTAATTAAAAATTAAACAAATGTGGTGATAACAAGAGCGACAGATGGACAAGAGACCAAAAGTGTTCCCTTTAGTATAGTATAAAAAGAATATCTGACGAGGAATTTTTGACATCAGAAACATATGAAAAAAGTTTTTTATTACTATCACAATGTTTCTGTTACCGTAAAGCAAAACAAAAAAAATCATTTAAATTAATCCACGTTCAGGATCGTAATAATCTGTTGCGATCATAATTTAATTAAATACATTTTTAATTTAGGAAAAGTATATAGGTGTTTTAAAAATATTTTAACGTTTAGAAAGAGGACAAGACAACGAGGGAGGGGGGTTATTAACCTGATGAATTCCTGTATAAAAAGCTTTCAGAGATTTACTCTACCCCCAGAAATCCTTAGCTGGGGGCATCTTAAAATCTCGGAACACCCCTGAACCCAAGTCGGCGCCCCTAAACTTCCCCTTACTCCTAACTCTGTATTATTCACGACGTCTATACAGCCGTAATTATAAACCCTTTCATAAAAAAATGAAGGCAACAGAATAAATTAAATTTCAAAAATTTATAACGTGGAAAATGGGAAGCTAGGTTTAGAAATTTATTTATTTATTTTTCTTGTGTATAAAATCTCATCACTGGTTTTACCTTAGGCTTGATTAAGGAAATGCAATCTTGGTAATAATGCTTATAAAATTATTATTAAAACTCTTTATGTTCCTTAATTAGTCCTACTAGTGAAACTAATAATAATGAAACTAGAAAAGAAGGAACAAATAATTTTGCACTTCAGAACGATCACATAGCTTTCATTATCTTCGGTAAGCTCGGAAGCAATTATATTTAATTTGTCTTTCAAGTTTACCGAAGGTAATGGAAGCTATGGTATGATCTGAAGAACAAAAATCTGTTTTTAACATCAGGGAACATTTTTGGTTCCATATCTGCCAGTCGGTATGTCTGAAAGATAATTGTAAACTGTCTGCGCTCTTTAGCCTTTGTTAAATTGATTCTTTAATTCAAGTCAAAAATCACAAACATTTTGAAAGATTAAACGGAGGAAACATTTACATTTATTACAACAATAATGGCTTGTCATTGCATAAAAGGGATAAAGTACGTGATCGGATGCGAGGAAACTATATGCCAAACTATTTGGCAGTGTATTTTTTAATATTTCTGTAAATCTATAAATGATTTTTACTATATTTGCCTCTAGTCATAAATTTCCATTGAAGATGTAAAATTATTTGTTTTTCTTTCTTCCTAATTAATAATAATATATTAATTAAGTGCAAATTTATGATTTACTAATTATAATAAAAATATAATTTTAAATTCTTAAGAAATTTATATTTGAAGTGCTTGGCGATAGAATTTTTTTCGAAGGGCGAATAAAAAAGCGTTAAAATTATTATATTTTTTATTACCTCGTTCATAAAAAGAATAAATTAACTGCTAATGCTCAACTTATATTTATTTAACGTTATTAACGGAGTAATCGCAATATAAATTATATTAATAATAAATAGCCTTGGTAATAATAACAAGCACTTCAAAAAATAGAAAGTTATTTATGTGTTTTTCTCATTATTTATTGAAGTTTTTATAATGACGGAATAATGATTATGCATTACATTAAACTTTATGTAATGTGATACCTTCGTCCAAGTAGGACAGAATTATTATTTTAATTTATCCCTTCCTTCTTCCATTCATATTATTCATTATATTTTAGTAAATTTAAATCTTAAATTTAATTTATTTTATTTTTTAGGGAAAGAAAAACTTTACGGACTGACTAAATCTTAGTAGGAGGGGTTGCCTGAACTTGAAAATTTAGCAAAAATCAACTACAGGTGATAATAATGATATGATAGCTGGTTAAATAGCTTTGCCAGGCTCCGATCTGACAAATAGAATATTACAGAAAAATATTATTTTCTTGGAATAAAGCTGGGGGCAAGAATTGAAGGTACATAACTGACCTAGGTAATGGAACATCCCATGTATATATATATATGCAATCTTGGTAATAATGCTTATAAAATTATTATTAAAACTCTTTATGTTCCTTAATTAGTCCTACTAGTGAAACTAATAATAATGAAACTAGAAAAGAAGGAACAAATAATTTTGCACTTCAGAACGATCACATAGCTTTCATTATCTTCGGTAAGCTCGGAAGCAATTATATTTAATTTGTCTTTCAAGTTTACCGAAGGTAATGGAAGCTATGGTATGATCTGAAGAACAAAAATCTGTTTTTAACATCAGGGAACATTTTTGGTTCCATATCTGCCAGTCGGTATGTCTGAAAGATAATTGTAAACTGTCTGCGCTCTTTAGCCTTTGTTAAATTGATTCTTTAATTCAAGTCAAAAATCACAAACATTTTGAAAGATTAAACGGAGGAAACATTTACATTTATTACAACAATAATGGCTTGTCATTGCATAAAAGGGATAAAGTACGTGATCGGATGCGAGGAAACTATATGCCAAACTATTTGGCAGTGTATTTTTTAATATTTCTGTAAATCTATAAATGATTTTTACTATATTTGCCTCTAGTCATAAATTTCCATTGAAGATGTAAAATTATTTGTTTTTCTTTCTTCCTAATTAATAATAATATATTAATTAAGTGCAAATTTATGATTTACTAATTATAATAAAAATATAATTTTAAATTCTTAAGAAATTTATATTTGAAGTGCTTGGCGATAGAATTTTTTTCGAAGGGCGAATAAAAAAGCGTTAAAATTATTATATTTTTTATTACCTCGTTCATAAAAAGAATAAATTAACTGCTAATGCTCAACTTATATTTATTTAACGTTATTAACGGAGTAATCGCAATATAAATTATATTAATAATAAATAGCCTTGGTAATAATAACAAGCACTTCAAAAAATAGAAAGTTATTTATGTGTTTTTCTCATTATTTATTGAAGNATCTCATGTATATATTATTTTAAGTTAAAATTAGAAATTTTATTTTTTTTTATCATTTAACTCACTTATTAAATTGCGTTTAAATGTAAATAGAATAAATATAAGAAAAGGATTAGTGAAATGTTAACTATTAAATGTTTGTATCAGGGAATAAAGTACAATCTATTTTCCTGGAATTAGAAAAGCAAGTAAACGAATAATACCTTTTATCTCTTTCTACGAAGCCAATTACCGACAAAGGAACAAAGGGCACTGACTGTAAAAGGGCTTTTTAATCAAAGACTAATTGGAGGGAAAAATCCCCCGACGTTACAGGCCCATAACATGTAATATGTCTATCTAGCTCTAGAAGGACCAAGATCAAAAAGATCTTCATCATCACAACGTCGTGATACTCCCACTACACGAGTAAAAAGGATTTTTTTTTTTTTTTTGTCAAAGAGGAGATACAATAGTGGATAGGCCTCGAGGATGTGGTGAGATAAGGTGAAGATAATTGGATCCGGATGAAGTGGACGGAAGAAAGGACGGTAGATGAAGAATAGAGGTTTGACGCGGAACAAGGACTCGACCCTGCGTCACACCAAACTATATCTCTCGGCCCCCACTTGGGATAAAAGGCTGAAGGGAGATATGACGTCACGGTTTCTGAGTGTGTCGGCGTGCTTTATCTGGCTCTGCTGGACTTAACACCAACCTACAATTCTCCTCTCAGATACGAGTATAACTCTCTACACACAACTCCAAGTAAAATCTTCAACTTTCAACATAATTGCATTGCCCTTACACATACAAGATTTTAATGACAATACCTAAGCTGCAGTGTCTGATAATAATAATGTTGTCTATTTAATGTTCCGAAGTATTATTTTTAACTCTTTGAGTTCACTTTATACAAAGAAGAATTCTTTAAAACATTTATCCAAAGTAGACCCGAGAAAACGAAGGTTTGCTTCACATAGAATTCCGCCAAAACCTCTTGAAATTCCTTGAACGGGATATCCTTAACGTCTTAGTTACCATATTTCGTTCAGTATAATTTAAAAACCTCCACCTCCGACTGCTCGTCATCAAGGGCATCCTTGTTTACATATCATGCCCTGTCTATGACCGTCTATTCCCTAGGTTTTACACTCTAATTCAAATCAACGCTCATTAATCCCCGAATTATAATGTGTGTTTGGAAGGTTAAAAGGAAATGTTGAACTTACATTTGCCTTATACCAGGACACCTCTACACTCCAGAATTCTCTTGACTATAATTAGCTTTATCGTCCTGCTTTTCTATACACGTTGATACCAAATTTAATCTTAAAAAGTCAAGTCCATTTCAATATGTGCAAACAAACAAAAATAAATTATATGTATATGATTTTATTAAACTTCACTTGTTTTGTGCTTGTTTGTCTCCAAATCTTATAGCCTAAATTTGACTTACGTTCCGCCTCGCATACATAATGTATTTCTGATAACAAAAATATAATAAAAAATACGTGTGGTGTCACGGGACACCCGGTAGGAACGAAGTTCCTTACATTTTTCATTAAATATAAATTATAAAATAAAAAAGACAATTATAAAAAATTAATTCAATTACAATTATTAATTATAAAATGCTAAAGACGTATGAACTGTTAACTACGATTTATTTTCGATATTTATAAAACCAAGTGACATATAATTTGACATATAACAAAAATAAACAAAACAAGTAACAGGGTTCTATAATAACATTTTTTCCCGTTTTTGAAGCTTACGTTTACGCGAGCGTTGCGCGTGAACGCTTAGACGGATAACGTTTTCCAACGCACTCAGCCTGGGCATTGGTAAAATAAACATGTGTACCAAATTTCAACTAACTCGGTGATCTTTTACTCAAGTTATCGTCATCGGTAGATATTTCGTGACGGATTTCGCGTGACAGTGATTTCATGACGGTTATTTTGTGACGGTGATTTTGGTCTTTTTTTCGGATTCACTCCCAGGCTCCGAACGTGCCATAAGGAACTTCGTTCCAAAAATAATTGCTCGATTTAATATTGATGCTATAAAACTAAATACAATCATAGAATATTAATATTAATTTGAATAAATTTGCATAAATTAAATACTATGTTAAAGTTATAAAAAAAGTAGTTACTAAAAAACACAACTTTAATCTAAACACATTGTATTTAAAACTTTTAAACTTCAGAGATAACAACTTAAGTTCATAAGTGAAAATTAAGTAATATTATCTAATTTAAGTGAAGTAACTTTACATGTTTTACCAACAAGGGAACACTGTTTTTTTTTTAAACAAAGCTGTTAAAAATAACACGCTGATAAATTATATTTGAACTCTAAAGCTGAATAGAAATACTTTTTGTAAGTTTGTAAAAAGGTACAACTCTAAAAATAAAAGGAGCTATGATCAAAACTTGGCAACGAGACAATAACTGAAATTTGGCAACTCTTTACCCCAAAAACTTACTTTTGAAGGGAGAAGGGAAAAAACTACCGACGTTCTTTTTTTTATATTTTGCAAATTGTTATTCAGCTCGACATTGTTTGACTGTAGTTTTTCTTTGTTTTTTTTTTGGTTATTTTCTTTTTTTAATCTTACCTATCCAGTTTTAGATAAGACAATTTTAAAAAGTTAACAAATATGATTTAATAAGCCAATAAAAGAAAATTATAAGAAGTTTAAAATTTCGTCAGGATGTAGGTATATGTTTATGTATAGGTATTAATAATTAAATATATGTATATACATTATGAAGTGTTTACACGATAGCGTGCAAAATAGTGTCTGACTAACATCAAGCTATAATTTTGTATACAAGTCAATCTTTTAGCGCCTTTTAAAAATATGTGGTTGACTAAGTTCGTCGTGGGACATAGCTTGGCAATAGGCGTTTGAAAAAAACAAATCGGTGGAGAGCGGCCATGTCTTACCAATTATGGTGGACAGTATGATTTCAATGATCCAGATTACAGAATTAGTTAGTATACCAATAATCAAGTCGATTTTATTTTCACACGGTAAGACATAGCCGCTTTCCACCGGTTTGTCTTTTTCAAACGCCTATTGCCAAGCTATGTCCCGCAAACGAACTTAGCCAGCCACATATTCTTAAAAGGCGCTAAAAGATTGACTTGTATACAAAATTCTAGCTTGATGTTAGTCAGACACTATATTGCACGCTATCTTTTGGACTAATAGATGTTTAAAGTTATTGGTAATTTTTTAGCACCTAATATTTTTTAGAAGCTAATATGTTATTCATATTATTGTCATAGGTCAAATATTGTTATAATAATAGTAATAAATACAAGAACATATATTACATCGTGATAACGGGCGATGTCAGAGTTACTTGAATTTTACTAAGTACGCCATTATTTCAAAAATTAATTATATAAGGGCTAAAAGAAAAACATAAAAAATTACCAAATAAATAATTATGTTCATTTTGATCTAAAGAAGAGTGCTACTTATATTCGATTTGAATATTGTTTCTTCAATTAGAAAAATTTTTAAATTCATTCTCTTTTATTATCTTTCTTATAATTTTTTATAATGTTAATAATTTGTTATAGCATTTTACGTAAGAACTATAAAAAAAAGTAATAAATTAAAATGATATTCTAATGTAGTCACGTAAAATAAACAGTGTCCTTAAATAAAAAAAATTCAACGATAAAATTTAATATTAAATTTTAAATATCATTATCTCGTTTTTTTTATTCTAACTAATTTTGTATAAGAGTTCTCTCATCTCGAGTTTACACTGAGTGGAAAACAGGTATGAATAATGAAAATTTGATCATCTTTCGCCCTTTTCTTGGCTTCTCTTAGAGGTAGTCAGTTTTATGCAGACAAATTAATAATAGGGTGTCCCAAGATAACGATAATATCTTAATATATATTCTGTAATAGGTTCCAACTTCATTTGATAAGAGGTACCAGGTGTCCAAGCTAAAACATTTTGGGCGAATTCCGGTCGTTTTTTGTGATCGTATCTCATATTGGATTTTCCGGTCGTAAAAATAACACACCATATTTTAATGCTATTGCTTTCTTATTATAGAATATTATCAATGCTTTCCATTATATGCACTTCATAAAAATAAGCGTTACCTTAGTACTTTACAAAAGAAGTGTGGAAGCATAATGCTGTCAAAACAAGTCATCAAATTATCCAAAAACATAAAATACTCCAGCCTCCCTTCGAGAAGCAAAACATACATCTCTAGATTTACACTTTATATCAAAAGACATTAAATTCTAGAAATAATGTTTAATATTCATCCACACATTTTAATGAATAAACACACATTGTTTTCAGCTGATTGAGTAAACAATTAACAAATGGCAAATACTGGACGGAATAAATATGAATTGAAGAAAAGGATTTGTATTGGGTAGATGGCTTTAGAAATGGAAGAGGTGTAGTTCAATAACCAAACAACGTCTTCACACAAAAATTTTAATTTAAAACAATTGACCAGTTTCGGCTGTTCTAAAGCAGCCTTCTTCAGATAATCTTGAGGTTGCATTTTTAACAAGGTTTTTTTTTATGTTTTTGAGGTTTGAACAGCCGAAACCGGTCAATTGTTTAAATTACAATTGTTGTGTGAAGACGTTGTTTGGTTATTGAACTACACCTCTTTCATGATGATTCGCTATCACACATTGGAAAAAAACACAATCGAGGATCTTTAGAAATGGGTAGGGTGTTTCAATACTTTTGACAGGGAGTGTAAATATTTGGGAGGGATAAGTAGAATTTATCGGTTATAGGTTAGCTGTTACATCTATTTAGGGCGTCATGGTGTAACTCTAGGGATATGTAATTCAATGCCGAGCGGAGGAAGACTTTTTTATATTAATAAAAAGGAAAATAATTTTGTCTTCAATCTATTTTTTTTTTAAACTTGTGCCTTTAAAGAATCAAAATTGGTTATTATAAATAATAAAGTGATTTATATTCTTGATTCCGAGCTTACTGAAGGTAAAAGAAGCAATGGGATCAGAGCAATGTGATTTTTTGTGTCTTCGGCCTAAAAAGTTCCAAGACAAAAATCCGTTACAGTTATCAGGAAATATTTTTCGGTCTGCCTATTGAATACAAATTATGCGAACCATATCATAAAAACGTCCTTTTTTTATGAAATTTTGAAGAGAGGTCATACTAGAAAATTCTTAGTCCCACATCAGTTTCATCCTTCTCAGCCAAATTGTGTAACTAATTATAAAAACCCTACTTTCTATTAAAGTTAAAAATTAAAAATATCTCGTGGCAGTTTTTAATTTTTAAGTAATTGGACGTAAAAGAAAGCAACAAGCCACATTTGCGTTATTAGACTCTTGTTGGACCAATACCAAATGAGTTCAACAATAAATACAAGTATAAAATACTAATTAATTTACTTTATATACTGCTATAATAAATCTGTTCAACACATCATTTGCCCAAGAATTTTAGAAGGTATACCAAAAATTAATAATTTCTGAGAATGGCGATCATAAGGATGTCTTCCTACATAAGTCTGATTGATTACATTGGCAGACTAGTACTCTACCTAGCTACTTGCCAAACGACGCGTGTAGAAAACAGTAGAGTATAATAGATAAAAGTTGGTTCAGTTCTACTCTACCAAGCTATACTAGCCTAGGGTAAACGATGTGGACAGTAAACGGTAGAGACTCGTGGATAAAAGTTGGGGAGAGTAAAATGGACAGTGAAGTGGTAGAGTGATTATCACGGACATTAGGTAATGCAGACCCCCGAACCTATGTTCCTTTTATTATTGACTACATCCTATCAGTAAAACACGTGTTTTAAATGTATCTAGGTCACCACATTTTGTTTTTTCATGTATAGATTTCACGATCAAGTGCTCCGAGTAGGGAAATTTAAACTAGTGTAACTTTACAAGAAAGCATCTCATGATAAAAGATGTAATCGTGTTAATCATGGAAACAGCCTTTAAACACATTTCCAATTTACTAGGGTATTTTCTTTGTCACGTTTTGTAAGCAGCAGAGCAGACGCAGAGAGTATTTTTTCTTTCTATCCATGATCTGGTCCAAACCCTATTTTCTCTTGCTCCCGTTCCAGAGCTCCTTTAAGTTTATTTAACACTACATCTGCACATTTTTATTTTGTAGACACTATTTTAAAAGTTTGCAACTATAAAGTTGTTATTTGAAAGAGTGTGGGATTTATACAACTTAATATAACCGTAATGATCCTACCCTACCGAGACTACTATACCGAAAATGAGGCAATATCAAAAATAATCCGCAAATCATCAACCAATTCGTTTTCCGTGGAAAGTATGATAGTGTACTCTACCCTTTACTCCACCAATAAGGCTTTAGAAGCAGTATGGTAATTGACTCTTTAATTGATTTTGTAGTGAAGTCAGTATAATGGACGTTACACTGCATTATTAAACTATTATTAATACTTTATAAAGGCTACAAACAATACTCTTTGTGTGGTTCTATACTCATTTGTACTTGCTTTGTATAGTAAGCAGTGTTTACTTTTAGCATACATGCCATGATGTATTTTCAGCGAATAATTGGTGAAAGATTTTGGTTAACAACAAAATTAGAGACTAGTTGAGAGAGTTTGGGAATGAAGTGAAAAACCTTGCTATTTTAATGGAAACCAAGTTGCAAAGCTTTTTAATGTTTAATTTTAACCCGGGATTAAGCAAGACTATTAGGAGAGTGTTGGGGATCGAGTGAGCTATTACAAGATGCAGGATGTATACGCTACTAAAGGGTTCCTTGCGTACCAACTTTAAATCCATCCTTTAGAACC
This sequence comes from Gerris buenoi, assembly GCA_001010745.2. Taxonomy (NCBI): domain Eukaryota; kingdom Metazoa; phylum Arthropoda; class Insecta; order Hemiptera; family Gerridae; genus Gerris; species Gerris buenoi. The sequence goes on along the minus strand of KZ652772.1, from coordinate 26,129 downwards.
AGTTGAAGGGCACGGGGTAAAGGGATAGCGGTGACATTAAAGCCTTATATAGCTGTAAAACCCGTTAACGCTACCAGTCCTTTATATCTTGGTACAGGGGTTTAATATCTTGCTAGGCTACTTCGTCCCTTAACCAGATGCTTGATTCTAAACATTAAACTTGACTCTATACTTCATTCTGTATAAATTCTCTCTTTTCTTAACAGCTTTCACTAGATGCTAAACCTTAGTCGGATCTAAAGTCGGAAGAAACGGTAAAAGAACCCACTGGTTTAGGCTTTACTTCCTGAATAGTCGAGTTTAACAGCCAATAAACACACGCTAGTTATGTACCTCCGTAACCTTCTACTTGCACCCCGGAAACAACCTAACTAATGACTAACGTCTATAGTCTTCTTTGAACTTATAATACATTATACATAAAATAATTAGTAAGTTGAATTGGGCTATAAAAAATCTATCAATATGGGATTAAAGTGTATACAAAAATATAGTATCCAAGAGGGGAAATAAACCTTATTCTAAGTTTTCGTAAAAAGATTAATTATTAAAAAAAAAAATGACATGTTCTTAGTTTTGTACAGGATGTCCCGTTTACTTGAAAAAATGAACAAGAGTAAACCATCAATATTTTTGATGGAATCGAAAATGATTTTTTTAGAATAGTGAAACAGAATTGAAGAAAGAAACAAAAATAAATGAATAAATAAAAAATAAATAAATAATAATAATAATTTTGTAAAATAATAAATTTATATTCATTTTTTAGATAAATTTTCATAATAAGTCAAATATGATTGGAAACCAGAATAATAGCGTGAATAAGGTAAAGATAAGATTTACACTTATACGGGCCATTGCTAATATTCCCCTTGAGCACGTTCAAAGTGCTAGAGAATATTTAAATAGAGTATAAATTTGGGTAGAAGTAAGTGATAATACATCTTTAATTTTTATTTTTCAGCGTTGTTGAAGTTTTTTTTAGTACTTTCCTCATCATGGGTAAAGATTACAATTATTATTAGTTTTTTGTAATAAATTTTTTTTTTTTTTACTTATGATAAATAAAAATAATTAATTATAAGTAAAAAAACTCCTTTATAGTAAAAACGAATTACTTGTGGTAAACATAACTCATTATATTTACCATTCGTAATTATAGATAACACCCACTCTAAGGTCGAGATTTGATCCCTTGATTTGGATTGCCGGTCTGCTTTCAACTCTGTCTTGTTATCAGATACAATATAATTTTATCACAATTCACCAATCATGCATTAATCGACATTGTTACCGAATAGATGTTTGAGGTTTTATATCAAATTTCAAAGCTTTTAAGAAATCGAATATCTAGGTAATAAATTCAATTTATATCTTTCGTTACAAAGCAAATTTAGGTTTTGATTAAAATTATGTCAAAGTGTTTGGATAAAGCTGAATGACTAACACAGAAAGGATATTTTTTATACATTTTTTTTATGAATTTGTTTTCGANATACATATACATACATACATACATACAAACATTGCGAGTTAAATAAAAGCTTGTAAAAACAAAAGGACAAAAAACTGGTAAATTCGTTAATTTTTAGTCTATTTTTCGATAAAATCAAAAAAAGAATGAGATATGTCCTGCTAATTCTATATTTCACCCCACTGTGGCCGCTCTGCGTAATGGTCGCAGGTGGGAGATTAGTTAATCCTTTAGCGGTAACACTGCTATAAGACATCGCGGGAGCAGTGACAGTATTAACCAATAGATTACGAAGCATCTTATTTTCTTCGCATAGAAGGTCAACTTTGCTGGAAAGATATGACACTGTTTTAGATAGTGTCTTAAACATGTCCACGGTAAGAGCAGTGTTTTTGAGAATCTCCGACAGAACGGGTTCGATGTTTTCAGAACAGCTTACCTTGACAATAGATGGACCACTTGGATGTTGCGCTGAGGCCCTTATACCTTGACATCGAGAAGGAGTGAGAGGAGTTTCTGCGGTTCTACTCTTTAAACATTAAGAACACTTGAAGGTGTTAACCATAAACTCGAAATCAGCTTCTTTAATGTTAAGACACTCGGCGTGAGCTAAAAAATTGCATTGCAGGCACTGAATTACATTTTGAAGTTTGAAGATTTCTTTTGGACATAAGGAGCACTTTGCCGAAATTACGGGATTATTTCGCGTTTCCCGAGGATTAGGGGGTTTAGTCCCCATAGAAACGGAGGAGTAAAGAAAGTCTAAACGTTAAAATATTCTAGATAACGCACAGTAACAAAAAGGTAGATGTGATCTCGACCGATGTTCAGAGATAACTGTATCTCGTTACTTATTACTCGTTTATTTATTTTTATTTTTTTTTAAACAACTTTCAGACACTTTAGATAAGGCTCTATTACTAGGCTACATCACTGAATTACGACATGAAGTAAATTAGCCTATTAAACTAATTCATATGAAAATTAACTTTATTTCTTTCACACACGTCCCTGATTATGGCTTTATGAAGGCTTTTTTTGTCGTATATACTAGTCTCAATTTACTTAGAGCTTTAAGTTATTTCTTTAAGATGACTTTCCATAAACACTTCTATAGAATTACTTACTGCGCATACCCGTAGCCATGCTTTTTTTCCAAAAATATTTCAATACAAAACCAAAAATTTGCTGTTGTGACCTTGAACTTAACATGTTTTGAAATCACCGTTTCCATGGAGATTTGAATACCAAAACTGTTTTCAAAATGGTTTTGAAACGAAAACTCATGAAACCAACTAATAGTTTGCCAATTAGTTAGGCATGTGGTTTCTTCCTGTTTTATAACTGGATGAATGATCAAATGGATATGAATTATTGTGATCACACTAGGAGTTGAATACTGCTTTTTTTCAAAATTTCTTCATAATCGGATGACTAGGAGGACTAACCGTGAACTACTTAGGCCCGTTTCACACCGAAAGAATCAATAAATCACTAAATCAATGAAAATGAATCACGTATTTATTATAGAAAACCCCTTCACACTGAAAGAATCAATTAATCTCTGAATCAATGAACATTTGATTTATCAAAATTCGGGGTTGGGTTTTTGTATTAAAATATAAAGAATCGCCGTTTTTGCCTTCACACCGGCAAAATCAACTTGAATCATTGATTCTGATTTGAATCATTTATTTTATTTTTTTTTTAACTTGCTAGAATCTTTTAGAATCTGATTTATCAAAATAATAATCAATATACAGACTGAATTTTTTTTCCTTTTTTATAAATATTTTAAGTAAAGAGAAAGTATTGCTATGGACATATAATTGTTAATTATTGTAAAAGTAAAGGAAAATAATGCGATTTATGACGTTTTTTATTGCACTAATGATTTTTACTTTCTCATACACATAGTATTTTTAGAGAATGTATTGCGATAGCGCGAAAATTTCATTTTAATATTTTGATGGTTTTTCATGTTTTGAGGTTCCGTACTGGACCGATTTTGATCAAA